>JAJOZX010009310.1:0-166443 GCA_023014485.1 Bathynomus jamesi
TTTAGAAGCTATAGACATTACCCCTAATTATACTTAAGTACGAACAACTTTCTAACCTATTTGTCACCTTAGAAACATCACCTAATTACACTCAGCACCAAAGATTAGGTCAGATAGGAAAAAACATGTCTAGGCCAGCCCAAAGCAATACGAACAGCCGCGTTGGTCGTTTATGCCTTGCTCTTGCCATTCAGCTTAGATTTAGTGATATTTACCCTTTAGTGACTTTTAGACTATATACATATATATATATACATACACGTCACCTCAGATCAGAAGGATAGCAGTTGTGCTGGTCTGTGGAGACAGATTTGACTATCTCTACTGGCAGCTCTATGATATCTTCAGTTCCTTCCACTGGTTTGAAGTTGAAGTTGACCTCAAGTTCATTCACTTTCTCAAGAAATTTTCCAATAGGCCCACTGAAGCCTGACCGGGGAGTTACCGGGGAGTTCATTCACATGGAGCTGACAGATCATCCAGTGGCACTTGCGACCCAGCATCTTCTCCAATAAGGCTATGGCGCCTCCAGACCACCCCGTGTTGGTGTTGGTAGAGTCTCCTCCAATCATTACAAGGCTCTCGTCAGCTCCGTGATCCAGAAGCCACTCATGCAGGTCCTGAGCGATCTTATGAGTAGGCTTTTCTCCTTCCTCAGGTTTCTCGAGAGAGAAATGGAAGAGGTACTTTCCTGAGGCTCCACGTGATGGTGTAATGCTCCTCGATCACTTTGCCAGGATGAAATCTCCCTGTCACTTCATCATATTTCAACACCTTTGTGTTCCTATCCTGCTTGCCACCAAAGAATATCCCAGAGATCTTCTCCTCCTCTGACCTCTGCATGAGAGTTTCAACTGATGAGGCCATTACTTCCTCCTTCGCCCTCCAGACCTTCATGCCATCTATGGCCAAGTAAGCCTTATCTTTGGAAAGATGACTGGCTGTGATGAGGTCGTTCAGGAAGCCAGTGGCAACTACAGCTGTCGGAACATTTGCCACCCTGTACCTCAAAGCTGCTGAAGCTGTCCCTTGGATCTTCATGTAGTTTCATGTAGCAGAAGTTGGAGTTTTGGCAGGTACTTCAGCAGGAATGTCCACAGGAGCTTCAGTAGCCTCAGCATTGCCAGAGGCTTCTTTTGCAGCTTCTTCCAAGTTTGGCTCTTCGTCCTCAAAGTCTTTCATGAGAAGCTCCTCATTAGTAGCCTCCTCTTTCTTCTTTCTCTTCACAGCAGAAGCTTCTTCAGCCTCCTTCCTCTTTGCTGCTTTGATCTGTCTCCTGCTGTCTTCGAAGCTACAGAAGACATCTGGATTCCTGAAGCTTCGGAAGTCTTCATTCTCTGGTAGTACAGCCACTGAAGGTCCAGTTAGGAATCTTCACCTCCAAAGGACAATTAATTGCTCAGAGCCATCTATTGAGAGAATGTTGAACTTCGCCTTCTGCGTCCAAATGGTTACAAAGGTTCAAATGGAGTAGATTTTTTTTTTATGTATGTATGTATTAAACCTGTGTAAGAGTTAAGCAAAGTTAATGTGTCTAAATGGCAACAAATTAAGACAAAGGGTTAAAAATATGAGGTTGTGTTGGTAATTGAATATTCGGCATTTCAACATAGAATAGAAAACCACAATTTTGAACATAATAACGCGATTTTTGGGAAAAGTTGCAGAAAAGAAACCCCTCTTAGAATTAAATTTTACATAAAAATACATATTATCCAGAGTAAAATTCGGACTCGGAAAAGTATGATATGACCTAATGTCCCAGTCCACCTCGAACCAACATCTTCCCTATCCTTACCCAGTATTCATGAATTTTTAGTTATCCACCATACTTCTGGGTCCCTACCATCCAACTCGGAAAGGACATTTCAGGCGATCCGCATGCGCAGCAACTCTAGCCGTTATGATGTCCGACCACAGAAGGACGGTTCTCTCCTTATAAAATCGCGAACACCGGCAGAAACGAATGCCCTACTCTCCCTCACAGAAGTCCTTGGATGCTCGGTGACCGTTTCCCCTCACCTCGCCTGAACCAGAGTTAGGGCACTATGTTTGCTACTCGTTTATTGATGGTACCCGATAATGAGTTATTAGTAAACCTCACACCCCAGGGTGTCATTAAGGTTCATTGACTCACGTCTCGTGAAGGAGGTACCTCCTCCCCTACCCCGCTCCTCCTCCTCGCGTTCAACACCCTAGTCCCTCCTGGTCGTGTTGTGTGGGGTATGGGTAGGCTGACCATACGTACCGTTTGAACGGGACAGTACTACGTCTACCTAAATTTTTGTATGGGTTCTGTCACTGAAGAATAATTGTAAGCTCAATATGTTTATGTACTTACTTTTTCATGAATACAGAATATTTCATAACCCCGTCCTTTTTTTGCCATCCCAATGTCCCGTTTTTGTCTCAAGGAAATATGGTCAGCCTAGGTATGGGAGACCGCGTGTCATGCGAGTTCTCGGTCCGCCCATACATTGCAGACCCGACCCATTGCTTTAAGTGCAATAAGTTTGGGCACGTCAGTTCGGTCAGTTCGCCCACCCAGAACGATGTCCCAACTCGCCTAAATGCTCAAACTGCGCTGGCACACATCCTTCTTCGTCTCGTGAATGTATTTTTTTTAAGTTTGAGAAGGAGGTCCGGGCCCTGTGAGTGGCAGACTTCATCAGTCTCCGAGAGGCGCGAGATGGTGTGGAGTCGGAAGGTGAGGCCGGGGGTCTCGTATGCTGCAACCCTCGGCTCAGTTCCCTCGACTCGCTGTCCGGATCCGCCACTCAAACCCCCATTGATTACTAATCCCCCTTCCCGATCGGGCCCCATGCCGGACCCGGTAGCTGCCTGTCCCCCTACCATGCCGACCCACCATGAATCTCCAAAGCTACACACTTCCCAGACCTCTGGAATCGGGACTTCCGGTTCTCATCTCCTAGGAGCCCCGCTTTCACCGCACTCCGAGAACACACCCAAACCTAGTGCCCAGGGTAAGTCATCGAGGTGGAGACGCCGAACTGAGTCTCC
Source organism: Bathynomus jamesi (assembly GCA_023014485.1). NCBI lineage: Eukaryota > Metazoa > Arthropoda > Malacostraca > Isopoda > Cirolanidae > Bathynomus > Bathynomus jamesi. Next base: position 3,022 of record JAJOZX010009310.1, read on the forward strand.
AGACTCACCAACCATCCAACAGGCTTCCCTCTCTTCTCCTACTGTTAGAAAATCTAGAAGAGGAAGAACCATTGTTGTCCCAAGGCGATATGATGACTAAGCTGATTGATGCAGCATTGCTTGTATATATTAAGTTAAGGTGTATATATATCCATCTCATAATTGTAAGGTTAGTGAAAAATTCACTTAATAAGAGCTAGCATTTTTGGGCTCTTGTGGCATCAGTGTTTGGGACGCTGGTGGCATCATTTTGGGGTGCTGCGCGTCTTTTCTACTCGTTTGTGGGATGTCGTACGTACAGGGTGTGGTCTTGTAGAGAGCTCTCTTGCAATTCAGTTTGGTTGTTTAGATACAAGATTGTTGCACCGTGCAATAGTCCAGGTTGCGTTGTTGTTGCAAGGTTGAGAAAGAAGACCATAAATAGTACCCTTTTTGTTTACATTAAATTCATGTAACTAAGCTCTAAGGTAGGCCCGCATCGAGTCAGCAACCCTGAGGTTACCCTGAGGTAGGACCTAATAGGATCTCAAATCCGTAAGTTTTAATTTAGCTTAACTTGGGCTTCAGATAGAACTGGCCCTTTAGAATTTGGCCGTTCACGGCTCAGCTGGGATTTTGAACCCGACAAATAAATAAAATAACACCTACATCTAAAAGGAGAACTAAGCACTTACACCCTTAACCTCGCCTACGATGACCCTCTCACCCTCGCACTCACCCCTGCAGAAGTTGACAGTCGTTGCTGACATGCACAAGCCACCACCTAGGGTGAGACACGGGGCAGATCACCCTACATACTTACTGTAAAGCTCCCTCCTCTCATAAAAATTACCCTAAAAATTATCCCACATATCTATGAACTGAACCACTTCAATACAGAACATCCTAACTTTATCATTTAAGGCTAAAATTTGGCAGACCTCAGTTTTAGGGGCCCCATCTTATGGAAAAAATAGGTCCTGCTCCAACCAGAGTAGCTTAAACACAACCTAGGCTACGTTGGAGATGGAAGACCTAGGCCAAAGATGAACCAGCCTAACTATTTGTCCATAAACAGGACTTCCATACTCTTTTGTTAAACAATTACAGCTGAAATGTCAGCTTATTTAACCAAAATTTAATAACCGAAGGGAAATTTATGAACTTCTTACCTTGAAGTTTTTATGATATGTTTTTTATTTCTTGACACCCATAATAAACATTTTTATTCCGGCTTCTTTCGTCTTGCCTTTTTTTCGTCACCCTCTTATTCTCCTTATTCAGCTTATCCCGATCTTTTTCTTCTTCTTCCCAAAACCGTGTTGCCATTTTTGGCTATGGGATTTTTTTTCTTTTCATCCCATATTTGTTTCTTCGTTGGTGTCTTTTTAATTTTTCTCAGCAAGAGTTCATGTTCTCCTTCTGAGTTATTTTTTATTGTTATTATTTTTTTTGTAATGTTATTATGGCTTATCCAAGATTAGGTGGGTCTTCCATTTCGGTACTCCCAAATTTTCCACACATCTATTGCATATTTTTTTGGTGTTGTTTGAATATGACCTTCGTTTCAGTTGCAAAAGAAAAACACATTCTGTAGCTAATCAGCACATTTGTTGATGATTAGTCGGATGTGCATCAATTATTACTTTGTTTGTCATGGGCATGTGATGGCTACAATCTCTCATTCATTTAAACAGTTCAGAAGTTAGGTTTGTTTTAGTGTGCTTATTACTGTTTTTTTTTGTGCTTGACCTTAGTTTTAGGGGCCCCATCTATTGCATTAATAAGAAAATAAAAATCAATATAAAATTTATTTCAATTACTGTATTTAAGTTATATTTATTTTTCTTATTGATGCAATAGATAGGTGGCCCCTAAAACTAAGGTCTACCTAAAATTCTACTTGTAAACTCCATGCTTACCCCAATTCTTGGTAAAATCCTGACTACTACATAACACTTGCTCTGCCTATTTTTTTAAAGTTTCTATCAATTCCCTATACCTCTGTTTAACTACTTCTGAATTTCTGTTTAACTTAAATCAACCATCTTTATCCTTGCTTGTTAAATCATTTAGACCTACATGAATTATACTACCTCAGTTTTCACGCAACTTCTTCACTACAATACCTCATTAACTTTAGAAATATTACCACCTGGAATACATATTCTTCTTTGGGTTTTCCTTCCCTTATTGCAAAATTCATTGTCCTGATTCCTAATAATTAAGTGTGTCCCACAGGGCCGTAACTAGGGTTTAGAAATTAGTGAGGTCCAGATTTTTTTCGAGCGCGGCGGGACGAGCAAAATTCAGACCAAAATGACATCTACAAACACAACCCAAGCTATACTAAACACAAAACCCATGTCTATAATTAAATACTGTACAAAGGGTAATATGCGTTTCATACACGGAGAATGGTTTAGTCTCTTTTTTTTTTTTTAGGAAATAATTACCGAGGTCTGGACCTCGGTGACCTCATAGGTAGTTACGGCCATGGTGTCCCAACCATGGTAAATTCATACTGTACTGCTTCATCTAAATTTTCTTGTATCCGAAACCTGTTACTAGTTACTACAACATTACTACTATTCTTTCTAATTCTGTTTCTTGACTGACCTTTGACTTTGTGCCATTCATCAGGCCTAACTTTATTTGGACCTGCATCCTTATTACATTATATTTCATTTGGAAAAAATGAAGCCATTCAGGCCTATCAAGTTAATCCAAGTCATGAGCTTCATTTTTTTTATAATAATAAAATCTTGTAAGATGTCAAACTCGAGTCAACTAATTAATGTACAACTATTTACTTCCACCATAGTAGCCTATATAACTGAAGCAAAGAATATACATTATATACAATCTACAAACTATCTCTCTCACTCATGAAAGTGTCTAAATTTGTCTTAAAATTAACTAATGAGCTACTGTTTACCACATCATATAGCAAGTCATTCCAAAAATCTACTATTATATGAGTGAAAAAGTATTTTCATAGATTAAGTCTACAAGTCTGTTTTCTAATTTTCTTATGCCCACAAGCTATCCCATCAGTATTTAGTAAGAAAAGGTTATACATCTAAATTGTCCAAACCTGAAAACATTTTGAACACCTGTATCATATCTCCCCTCATACAATGTCTTTCAAAACTATACATACTTAATTCCTTTAATCTATCCCTGTATTCCAATCTTCTTAGGTTAGGGATAAGCTTGGTTGTCCTACGTTGCACAACTTCATGCATATCAATATCATACTCACAGACAACATTCTGGAAGAGGCTTAATCAGCCTGTGGCTCCAGCTCAAAATTTACACATACTTTGAGTTTGGCTGCAGCAGTCAAGGGGATTGTACATTATGTGTGCTTTATGATTGAATTTTAGCTCTTATGAGGACCATTCTTTATCCAGATTTTTTTTCAAATTTCTCCATAAACTCAGAGTTAATGACATACTCATTAGTTTTAACAAAAATATCATAACTTAACCTAACCAATCATCAAGGGCATACAGTTAACCTAAATGGGCATTCTGTTAGCCTAAATGGGCATTCAGTTAACCTACATTAAATATCTTATTTTCAACAAAAATGGAAACAGTACATGAAATGGAAAAGATCCAAATGGTGTAAGCTATGATAGGCCTAGTAACATCTTCATAGTGTCAACTTTGTTATTTTCCAATATTTTCAAAATGATACATAGCTGCTTGCACCATTTTCTCTGCTCTATCAATTGATATATGTTTCATTACTGTAGCATGTTTCATGGCAATGCAGGTATCTTGTAAAGTTTTACCAAAAACTTTTATAGTGGGCACACAAGGGGCCCTTCGGCCCATCTGGGTAGCTTCACTGTTAATATAAACAAACCACAAATACAGTTACATGCAAAATTAAGATACAATTGATCTCTGCAAATTGCAGATTGTCACACATCTACTAGCTGTACATTAACTTTAAATCTTTGGATCATGTGGATCATTCTTCAATACCAAATGAAAATGTTTTAATAGAATTAACAAATAGGTTTAATTAATTTTCTATAAATAATGATGAAAATAATCAATATAGGGAAACTCAATTCAATACTAGTAAAAGTTTCAAGTTAAACCCAAGCAATGTAGGAAAAGTTTCTGTAATTGGAGATTCCCAAGTCAGAGGCCTAGGAACTATGTTACCAAAAGGAAGCATAGTCTATTGCTATCCTGGTGCAACCATTAATAGGGTAAAGTAAAAAAATCAGTGAAAAAACTTTGGGTACTGATTTAGTTTCTCCAAAAAATGTATGGTAGTTATTCAACCTGGAGGTAATATGTAATGCTTTAGTTATCAGATGAAATCTTAAAAAGTTATAATGAAATCTTGGTGAAATTAAAAGAAGGTAGGCATAAGACATTTATTACAGGTATTATTCCAAGGATGAGTGAAAGTAATAAATGGTTCTCTAGGGCTTTTAGCATAAATAATAGACTCAAAGAACTCTGTAAAGAAGTAGGTGTAACAAAGGTATATAAAATGATAAAAGAGTTGGATAAGATAGATTTTGAGTCTCTTTTCATTAAAGATCACAATAACCAGACTAGAGGTCATAGTATGAAATTATTTAAGCCAAGATGTAGAACAAATTTAAGAAAACATAGTTTTACAAATAGAGTAATTAAGTTTTGGAACATTCTGACAGAAGAAGTGGTGACTTCAGATACGCTTGATTCTTTCAAAAGAAGGTTGGATAGTTTGATGTCTGCAAGGGACATCTGGTGATGGTGTTTAAGCCCTTTTTTATCGCATGAATGGTACTAGTTTATTTCATATATATTATGTGCATTTGGGTGATAGATCCCACAGCTCAACACGGGTGTTGTGGGATATAGGGAGGCAGCATCTTGGGTTAGGGGATACTCTCTGTCCTTACACACCCTATTTAAAGAGATTCCTCTGCCGAGCGGTGCCTCCCATAGTACTGTGAGGTATTGAAAAACTCATGATCTTCACTTGCCCCACAAACACCTTTAAATGGGAGACCCAAAATGGGTGCACACACATTTCTACATTATTGTAGTCTTTACAGCCACACCTACACTTTTCCTCCTAAGTATATGGATGTAAATTGTGACTTGGTCTGCAATTGATATGGACCGTGACTTATTTTTGGTTGGCATGGTACTGGTATTGATGGGTACCATGATGAAATTGACTGGATTCTATGGATCTGATATATTTGCATGTCAGTTATAAATAGATATACTGTGTAACATATTTGTGGATAGTAGCCTATTATGACTTTGATCCTCTGGATCCAGAGATTCTATCTTTAGTTTTAAATTGATAATTAATTAGTTTTGTAAAAATTGGTTATTGCCAATGTACAGGCAGTTTTTACATAGTGGAGCCACCTCGATGGGCCGAAGTGGCCCCTAGTGTGCCCACTATAAAAATTTCTTATGTTCTTATGTTCTAACATATATTGATCTATGGAACAAATTTTATTGGAAAAGAGAATTGTATAATGAAGATGGGGGTTCATCTTAAAACAAGAGGTAAGGATGTATTCTGTACAATTTTATTAATGGAAATCCAAAATTAAAATGTAAAAAACCTGGGTATATCCCATTGACTAACAAATGGGTCATCACTGAATAAAATATCTCAAAATAATAATGACAACTGTCAGAAACAAATAAATGGAGTAAAAATTGAAGATGGCAAAGACCAAAGACCAAAGTCAACTGATAATAGATCCAAAATTAAAGAAAATGTTGCAGGTTCTCTTTCATTATTTTATGTAAATGCAAGAAGCATTAGAGATAAGATAGATAAATTTAAAACATGTTGAAATTGAAAAACCAGATATCATGATCATAACTGAGACATGGACAAAATTTAGCAGTGTACCAAGTAATCAATTAAGTGAGTGAGATAATATTATTACCTATGAATTAAATGGCTATGAACTCTTTTATTATGAGGGTAAACATTTTGAAGGTGGTTGAAAGTCAAATTTTTCTCCAATACAGTAGAGATAAATTCAATAAAAAAGTGAAATAGTTGAGTCAGTATGGATAGAAATAAAAAATAAAAATGGTAAAAAAAATTAAAATAGGATGTTCAATTAGAGAGGAATCCCCAAAACAAGAGAGAAGAATCAATATGTAGAAAATGAAATTATTAAGGAAATAAATAAGGTAGGTTTAAATGATGTAATTATTGTTGGAGATTTTAACTATAGATATATAAATTGGGTAACAATACAAGCAACTGAAAGTAATGAGAACTTCCTTGATTGTACTGCAGAAAATGGTCTAAATCAGTTAATTGAAGAACCAACCAGAGAATGCAGTTTTAGATTTATTATTAACAAATATTGCTGATTCTATATATAACATATCAGTCTTTGAAACACTGGGTTCAAGTGACCATTTTATAATAAGATTCAAGGTGAAATTTGACTCAAAGTATACTAAAAATGCAGCTGAAATTCATGACTTTAAAAATGGCAATATGACTGAACTAGTTAATGAGTTGAACTGTATAAATTAGGCGGAAATTTTTTAGCTTCAACCAAAAGATATATTCAACCAAAGTAAATCTACACACTATGTATGGGAAAAGTTAAAAAATAAAATAAAAGACGTTCAAAGTAAATATATTCCTCAGCGTAAAATAAGAATCGAAATAACAGAGAACCCTGGATAAATCTGTCTATTAAGAAAGGAATAAGCGATAAGAGAAAGACCTTCAGCAAATTTAAGAGAACTTAAAATGAAATAGACCTTGAAAACTATGAAAATAAGAGACAAGAAAGCAAGAAACTTATGAGATATAGTAAATGCAATTTAGAGGAACTTAGCCAAAAAATGTAAAGGAAATCCTAAAAAGTTCTTTAGTCATTTCAACTTGAAAAATAAATCTAATAAAAAAATTGGACCCCTTCATGGTAGTGACAAAATTATTGAAGATGATTTTGAAATTGTTGAGAAGCTAAATAGATATTTCTGCTCAGTATTTACAAAGGAAACTAAATAAAATTCCAGATTTTACATTAGTAACACGAGAGAGATAAATCATATATATTTTGAGGAAGTGGATATTTTGAGAGCAATTGACAGGCTAAACATAGATAAGTCACCAGGACCTGATGAAATTTATCCTAAAATAGTAAAGGAAGCAAAATATAGTATAGCCCAAGCACTTAAAATACTTTTCAACTTTCATTGATTAACAGCGAAGTTCCAGAAGACTGGAAAAAAGCAAATGTAGTCCCACTTTTCAAAAAAAAAAAAAACCTAGCTAAAAACTATAGACCAATTAGTTTAACTTCGATTATTTGCAAATTACTTGAAAGTCTCATCAGAGACAAAATTACAATATTCTTAGAAGAAGGATTAATTAGTAATAGCCAACATGGCTTTCAAAATGGCAGGTCATGTTTGACAAATTTAATTGAGTTTTATGATAGTATGTTAAAGCATCTGGATAAAAAATCTGTAGATATTGTGTACTTGGATTTTGCCAAAGCTTTGGTGCAGTTCCTCATAAGCGGTTGCTTGTTAAAGTTAGAGCTCATGGAATAAAAGGGACAGTAGCAAATTGGAATGAAGAATGGCTTAAAGAAAGAGAACAGAGAGTCCAGTTAAATGGGACTAGGTCTACATGGAGCCCTGTTCCGAATGGAGTTCCACAGGGGTCAGTACTTGGACCTCTACTTTTTATTATTTATATTAATGACTTGGAAAGGGGTCTAAATAGTAAAACCTCAATATTTGCAGATGATACAAAATTGGGACAAAATGTCAGATCTTTAACAGGTGCCATGAAAATGCAAAAGGACATTGATAAAGTAGTTGCTTGGGCAGATAGATGGGAGATGAAATTTAATGTGGAAAAGTGTAAAGTTATGCATGTTCATCATGACAATCCAGAATTTGAGTATAACATGGATGGAAGTTGGATAAATAAAGAAAAAAAGGAGAGAAATTTGGGTGTCATTGTGAATCATGATCTTGAACCTACAACTCATTAATGTATTGAAATTAGAAATAAGACATGCTAGATTGAACCTAATGCAGAAACAGAATATAAATTGCCATAAATTATAAGTAGGCTCTACACTTCATATGTGAGGCCTCTTTTTGAGTATTGCATTCAGTTCAGTAGTCCTTATTTAGAGCAAGACAAAGACAGACAAGAAAAAGTACAAATGAGAGCCACAAGGATGATACCATGCCTTAGACACCTTAGTTACAAAGAGAGATTGGAGCACCTAAACATATTTTCCCTAAAACGAAGAAGGTTACAAGATGATATGAAAGAAGTATATAAAATAATAAATGAGATATAATATAGACTTCCACTCTCTTTTTAAAAGGATCACAATGATAGGACAAGAGGCCATAGCCTTAATCTTTTTCAGCAAAGATGTAAATCATAGTTAGTACAACATAGTTTTTCAAATAGAATAGTAAAATTCTAATAGCTTAGATCAGAGGTCGGGGAACAGGGGTAAATTACCCCAAATGGGGTAAATTTAAAAATTTTGGAGGTAATGCTTACGGTATGAGAGAGACTTCCTTTTTTTTAATTTTAATTTTTTGTATACTATATGCAACAATTTTAAGAGCAATTGGCTTTTTTTTTGTTTACTTTGAAGTCTGGGGGTAATTTCACCTTACTCAAATAGTTTTGGGTAATACCCAAAAAAATTCCCGACCCCTGTCTTAGATGAAGAAGTTGAGTTCCCACACCTTGGAGACTTTTAAGAATAAACTAGATAAATTAATGACTGAAAATGGTATTTTGTAATGACATTTTGCTGGAACTGGTAATGGTGTGAAGAGGTTTGTGAACCCTTCCCACATATATATATATATATATATATAGTTTATTTTTTATTTGGGTAAATCTCATCATACACACAGTGATGGGATGTAGGGAGGCAGCATCTTGGGTTAGGGGATACTCTCTGTCTTTATACCCAGCATTTAAAGAGATTTCTCTGCTGAGCAGTGCCTCCTATAGCACTGTGATATATGAAACACTCATTATGTTCACTCGCTTCATAGACATCTTTAAATGGGAGACCCTGAATGGGTGTACATTCAAATACTCTATACAGTCTTTACAGTCCCACCTACTCCTTTTATCTTAATTGTAGAGCTTGTATTATATTATTCAGGTTATAGCTATATAGATCCATGTAAAACTTAGTGAGGAGAGAACATATGATGTCTACAATTAGTACAGTAGTGGTATTGATGAATGATCCACACAATCCAAAGTTTTGAAGTTAATGTACAGCTAGTAGATGTGTGACAATCTGCAATTTGCAGAGATCAATTGGATCTTAATTTTGCATGTAACTGTATTTATGGTTTGTTTATATTAACAGTGGAGCCACCCAGATGGGCCGAAGGGCCTCTGGTGTGCCCACTATAAAATTTTTACCATGTTACCACCACCATACTAATTTCAAACATCATATGATTATCTCTTCTCAAGAAGTTTTACATGGACCTAGAGGATCTTAGTCGCTGCTTGTCTACTACTTATATATACAGTACAGTACCTTACAATAGTTTTGCAGACCCGAAGGATCAGGTTGTTTACGTTTCTCATATGACTATATATACCGTATATAACTATGTACTTATAACCTGAATAATACAAGATCTACAATTAAGAGAAAAGGAGTAGGTGGGACTGTAAAGACTGTATAGAGTATTTGAATGTACACCCATTCAGGGTCTCCCATTTAAATGTGTCTATGAGGCACTTCCTTACACCTATATCCTTTTCCACCCTGTTTTCACCCAATTCCTCATACATTTCATACTTGTACTGGCTTACGTAAGTTACATAACTCCTGCCTATTCTCATATATTTAAATTTGCTAGGATGAAAATTTAATGTCTAAGGTGAGGGGACCAAGCTTGAATGCAGTATTCTAAGTCAGGCCTAACATAAGAGAATATTCATTTTAACACCATTTGACAATCAAAAGCAGATTGGGGGAAGAAGAAAAATTGTGTAGATAGAGGAGTCTCATTTCAGTCATAGCAACTATATTATTATTATTAGTTTGTTTTCTGTGCAGCCAACCACAAAGGGTCATTTGCACAATAGCAAGTATTATCATGGGAGGTGTGTGGAAGGGCTTTGGGTTTTTGGAGGTATTGAGCGTGATTCCAAGGAGAAATTCATTATACCAGCTCCTAACAGAACAGCTGAAACATTACTTCCTCTGATTCAATGCTATATTTGCCCAGGTTCAATTATTATCAGTGACTGTTAGCGTGCGTATAGTACATAAGTAATCTTGGTTATATTCACAAAACTATCAACCATAGTGAACATTTTGTGGATCCAGAGGATCGTGCTATACACATACAAAATATTGAGAACTTGTGGCAAGACATAAAATCATGGGTACTTCATGCAGGCAATAAAAGGTACCATCACAGAAAATATTTTACATGGTACCCCTTTCTTGCTGAACACAATGAAGAACGCACAAGACTACATCACTTCCTTATTGCCACTGCAAGACTGTACCCAGGATCCTGGGGTGTACCTAAAGTATTTGGCACCCCATAAATAATTTTAAAATTTAAATACACAGAAAAATATATTATGTTTGCAAGTAGACTTTTAAAAAGTACAGTACTGTCATAAGCAAATTGGAAATAAGAAAAATGCAGGACATTAAAAATTCAGTGAACAGGTAATACTGCATTTTATTTTATACAAAAAACACAGGAAATCCAGTCTCAATACTCAACAGCTGAGCGTGAATCCTCTCTATTTGCCATTGAAGAATAGGCTGAGCCTCAGCCTATTCTTCAAAGGTAAACAGAGAGGATTCACAGTCTTTGCTTTTGAGCCTTAATTTCTGCAAATTGATCAATGACCTCATCAAAATTCACCTTCTTTGCATATTCATGTTCAATTGAAAGTAAAGCCAGATTTGTCAATCTTGTCTGACTCATGGTCGAGCGAAAGAAATTTTTTATCAATTTCAATTTAGAAAAACTTCTTTCACATGAAGCAATAGACAGACAGACAGTCAAAAAGAATCTCAAACACAGTGACAAGCTTGACAAAGATTCACAAAAATCCCATTTCACAATAAACTCCAGAAACTGCAATGCTGTCCATTTCTTTGCCTCTTCAATGCTGATTTTGGCAGCTTCCAAATGTCTCCAAAGTCATCCAATTTCCACACTGATATCTTCATCAGAGAATTCATCGAAAATCTGAGTCAAATTTGGAATATACTTCCGAAGTTGTTCTTCTGTTGCAACAACCAAGTGTTTCGCTGAATAACAGCCAAGATTGACAGAATTTGATCCATTGCCTTAGAACGAATCTCCAATTCTTGATGAAAGCGAGCAAGACATTCAAACATAGCCCTTTTTACTTCCTCTGGCAATGTGAGACCAGCATCCTTTGCCATCTCTGCTGGTATCCTTTTTCCGAGCTTTACTCTCCCTCTTCTCTCCATAGAAATGTCCATTTCCTCCCACTTTGTAGTTGCATAATGAATGGCCCTGTTGGCCCTCTCCACAATTTCATTGCAGTGATCTTCAAGAAACAATTTTAGAGCTTGGAGCTTCACAATGCACTTTTCAAGGTTGATTCCAACTGTTTGCAAATACTTTTGTGAGATTAATTTCTTCTAGGACTTCACACCAGAAACAAAGGTAACTCAAAAAAAAGAAATCACACACAGCAGACAGCAAAATCTGAGCTGATCCTCTGTGTCCACATTTTCTTTGGTATTGCACAGTACTTCAAGGGTTGAGGTCAGCTTTTCAAAATTTGCCTTCACTGGTTTCACAGTGTCATAATGAGCACTCCATCTTGTCTGGGAAAGTCTTTTGACTGTCATGCCTACATTCTCCATCAGCACTTCTCATCAATGAGTTGAGACTAAAAAGAAGGAATAGACTCTCCAAGGTCCAATAAAAGTCACACATGAAGTAAAGCTTCCAAATGAGTGCACTCCGCAAAGGTTCAGAGAATGATTTGCACAAGGCACAAACAAAGCCTTGGGATTAATCTCTGATCTTTGACTGAACACCACCATGAATCCCAGCCATAGTTGCAGTGTTGTCATATCCTTGACCACAGCACAGGTTTATGTTCAGTCCATCTCTCCCAGATGTCTCAGGATATCCCCTGTGAGCTTAGCAGCAGTCTTTCCAGCAATAGGGAAGAAGCCCAAGAATGATTCCTTTACTTCAACTTTGTCACATTCAATATGGACGTATCTGATCACTTCACACATCTGATCAGTGTGGGCACATCAGGAGTGCTGTCAAAAAGAATCCCAAAATACTTTGCTTTCTTGATATCAGCCACTATTTTCTCTTTGATGTAATTCCCCAAAAGGCAAATGAACTCATTCTGAATCTTTGGAGATAAATACAAAGCCACTCTCCCCCGAGATGGAATAGAATTCTTGATCCTTACAAAATGTTCTTTCAAAACTGGATCATAATTTGACAACAACTCTACCAATTCCATGAAGTTTCCTTTGTTTGCTGATGACATGTCCTCTTTGTGACCACAAAAAGGAAGATTCTGGTGAGCCAGAAACAAGGTTACATCCAAGAGGTGATGTAAAATATCCCTCCATTTCTTTCTCTCCTTGTCCATTGTTGCTTGATGAACTTGATCAATGGTTTTTTGAAGCTTCAACCCTGCTCCTAAGGTCTTCTATTTCTCTAGGCATGAGAGAAGTTTAGGCCAGGCTGAAACTATAATATTTGTTTGATTTTAATTTATCAGAGTGACTAACAGTTGGCTTTTGATATAAAAATAAGATTCCTGAAAAAAATAATTGGTGGCCACCAACGTGGTCCGGCCACCCAGTTTTTGTAAAAACATCTAATGCCGCACTAGCAAAATCAGGAAAATGGCAATATCTCTTCTTCCGAACATGCTAGAGAGATGGTTTGCATACCAAAAGATGCAGAATTTGATTTAGAACAAATTACTAAGAGTGGGTTTTTTCATAAAACCTTTAGTTTTTGAGTTATTTTAGAAAAACTAATTTTTTGGGCCCATAGACCCCCTTTCAACTGAATGTCAACACAATAAAACATTCTCAAGCTGCAAATTGACATGTATTAGTGGTTTTCAATCAGCAATCAAAATCAATCAAAATCAGCCATTTTAAATTCATTGAAAATGCTTTTTGACATTCCAAAACGCCAAACATTAAATTATACAATTAACAAATTGTCATTTTGTCATATTTTAGCATGATAAATAATAATCTAGAACTTAAAATATTTTTTAGACAAAATCTTTCATTAATTTACGTGATCTAATTTTGTTTCTATAAGACCATCTCTACGCTCATGACCTACAACAGCCAAGGATGCTTCAGTGACAAGCTTGATGTGCCTTTCAACATTCTGACTGTGGCACTCGTGATCTAGTTTCAATGCGGTATTAATGATATCACGCAGTTCATCATTACTGAATTCTTTTAATACAGGTGGAACAGTTTCCCATTGGGACATAGCAGACAGCTTGTGGTATGCAGAAGCTTTGAAATTGATGATTGGCTTTCTAAAGACCCTAACATTCTCATCTATAGCAGGATATTCATCAGTACCACCTTCATGATCCTCTTCATTCTCATCATCACTTTCAATTATTCCACCTGCAAAATCATTGCTACTACCAGATTCATCATCAAAATCCTCTATAACTCCCCTCAGACACAGAACTTTATTGACAGCACACACACCTCTTCATCTTCATCAGCCAGCATTCCAACTAAAATATTTTCACCATGAGCAAAATAGCTGTTATTGTTTAATACGTCATAACAAATTTCTCTAATTTTCCTGTCAGGGAATTTATTTACTCTTTGGATCATATTGAATAGGTTTCTTGACCCATCACTTAGCCTCTTATTAGCCTTGATATTGAACCAACTGTGAAAGTATACTTTGATGATGAATTCTACTATGATTTTGAGGTTCTTACTGGGTCTTTTTTGTGAAACATAAAAGCGAAGAATTCTACAGGCTAAGGTGAGCCATCGAGAGTGATTTAGCAGGCCAACTTCTAAGAGTGCAAGGTCTTCATCCACTTCACCAGTAATAATTGCCCAGCAGATGCAGTATCCATAGTATTGGTCTGTTGATAAATTATTGACCACCTCATTTGGTAGAAGCACAAATGCAGGATAAGGTATAGATTTGAAGTCCACAACATTCCATTCTGACACATCCCCATTGAGCTGAGAACCAATAGGGCCAGAAAATTTGTCTGGACTATTTGTTGTCCCATCTAAAGTTATGAAGATGTGTCTAAGTGGCAATTCATTTAGATGCAGAAGACAAATATCCCACTAAGAGGTTGCCCTAAAAACATTTCCAAATATCTGATTGACCCATGCATATGTCCTGTGTTAGTATTTGTCCCATCTGCTTTAACCAAGTTTAATTTGGCCTCAAGTTCTGTCCCTTTAATGATCTTATAAATGCCATGAGCAATGTCAATGCCTTTGCCACTCTCTGGGGTAAAATGGTCGAGGTAGAAATCATCTGAAAATAAATGTAATTAATTTTACAATTAAATAAAAATGAAAAAGGAAGGAATAAAGTTAACTGGACAGTTGTCACTTAAAAAGAAATTTTTTAAGTAATTGAAATATTACTTCATAGTACAGTAATATAACAGCATAATGCCTATAACTGTATGACAATCATTTCCATTTACCTGGCTCTCCAGTAATGACATAATGTTCCTCTAGGATTGTGGATGTATAATACTTTTCATTTACTTTGTTAACAGCAAGTGTAGCATCCTTTCTACCGTCAAAGCCAATGCCAGTCACTTTTTCAAATATCACTTCTTCTTCCTTCTTCCTTTCAGCTCTCAATTTAGCTCTCTCCCTTCTCAACTTGTTTCTGAAAAGTATTTAAAAAATATTGGCCATGCATTACTGCATTAGCATTATACAAATATACAAAATACAAATGTCAGTGTCCTGTTTGAAACTAATTAATATAAATACAAAATAGAAATTTTGATGCTAATTAAAAATAATAGTAAATCTGGTGATTTAGAACTTATAGCAGAAGCTAAGAAATGTAATATCTAGAGTGATTAAAAACATACTTATCAATAACATTTTGTATGTTATCTGGGGTGATTACTCCAAAGTCCACCAATGTAGCAGAACCAATAGCCACTCCTGCTCTATCACTTACTTGATATCTGTTAGGATATTTAAAGTAGATTTACATATCTATTGTCAATGAATAATTTATTGGTAATCTTAATCTCTTAGTCACAATGATTTTGCTTTAAGCTGTATTAAAAGATTTATCTTTCAGTACTATACCTGTCACATGCTTCAGCTAATGAGCGTAATCTAGTTCTGTTCTGTAATGTTGAGACTTCTGGAACATAGTCTGCATCAAATGAATCATTACAACTGTCGCTATCTGTCAACTCAGGAATGTCCATAGGTTCAGGAGGATGAGGAGGAGGAACTGATTCTTTTGCTTTTTGAGATTGAATAACCCGTGATTTGAATTTTAAGTCAGTGGCTGTTTCTGGGACTTCTTTCAGGGTACAGTAACCATGCCTAGTTGTTTTCTGGTCCTGCAGAGTGATTATATTTCATTACACTATAATGTATCTTTTATCTATGGGTAAATTGAAATTCTTACAAAAATGAGAAAATACTAAAATATTACTTATCATTAACATCATTAATAGTGTATTATTGATATTACTAACTTATTAAATGCACTTTAAAAATTGTAGCAAATTAATAATAATTGATAATATTAATAATTGATAATTAATTAATATTAATTAATAATTTACAACTTGAAATTCAATCAACAGACCTACCTCATAAAACTGGTAATCAGATTCAGTCATTTTTAGTAAGTGCTTTTTCTCTGTATCTGCCAACAGTTTGTGATCATGTTGATATATGTCAAATAAAATGTTTACAGTTTTCAGAAAATCATCCAGATCTTGATGATATTTAGGTCCCCTTTTCTTTTTGTCGTACTTCAGAAGGCAGTTGAATTCCTTTATTTGGGTTTTCAGTCGGCTCTGTATGGCATTTACTGATATTGGATAAACATTATATGTGACCCACAATTTATGCAATTCCTCAGAAGTAGCTCTCAGTACAGCATCTGTTTTATAGTCTCCGAAACACAAACACCTTTCAATAACTTGCTTCAACGTAGGCAATTTCCCTAAAGGAAACTGTTCTGCTGGCATAAAACGTACATCACCAAGTACTTTAGCAGCTGTTTTCCTTGTAGAAGTCATACTTTATATTGCAAATGTTGAATTCAATGACAAATTGCAGTTGGAAACTTATAACAAAGGCACCTGAAAAAAAAACAAGTTTTCAATTTATTACGTTTAAAAAAAGTTCATGAAGCAGCCCCACCCTCTATTCTTTAATCAAGCATAATGGATGCAAGATAACAAGGAAAAGTCATATCATGTGATCACTATGTCCATGTCAACATCCTTTTAGGGCAATGTTAGTAATCAAAAAGCCAAATCATGCTTATTTTAGAATTTCTTTTGTCACTAAGGTCCGTCGAAAGGGGGTCTATGGGCCCCAAAAATTAGTTTTTCTAAAATAACTCAAAAACTAAAGGTTTTATGAAAAAATGCCACACTTAATAATTTGTTCTAAATCAAATTCTTCAGAAGAGATATTGCCATTTTCCTGATTTTGCTAGTGCTTCATTAGATGTTTTTATGAAAACGGGGGTGGCCAGACACACGTTGGTGGCCACCAATTATTTTTTTCAGGAATCTTATTTTTATATCAAAAGCCAACTGTTAATGACTGATTAATTCTATCTTGAGTTTCAGCCCGGCCTAATTGAGAGATGCTGCTCAGAAGCCTCATGGTTAGACACCTTTGGGTTTAGCTTCCACCATGCTTGAAACCCAGTGACAAAGCTGGATGTTCCAATTCCTTTGTCATCAAGAGCAAACAGTCTGCAACAAAAATAAAACAAAGTTTCTTTTGATGGGGAGTAAACCATCCATGCCTTCATCAAGTGCAATAGGAGAAAGTCCTGAAGATATTCAGCCTGGTGAATCTGAAGGGCAAATACAAGAAGCATCTTCACAAGAGGATTCAAATAAGAGAGAGCAAGGATTGGAGGATGGTAATTCATCTTCTAAAAGCAGTGAAACTGATGAAGAGGAAGGAGACACCAGCAGAAGTCCATACCAACAGGCGGAAGACTGATGAAGAAGAGGAGATGGATAGATTTTCAATTTATTCTGATGTTGCTGCTTGGCCAATCCTGGTTCCAAATGACTTGAGAGTTGATCTTATTAAGAGGGGAAGTGAACCCTTCCAAAATAGGGATGAACCTTTCAGTGCAGTTCGAAGACAAGGAGTGAAATCCAAAGGGAAGAGTCGACAGCTGACCACTGCATGGTTCTATAAGGCTCTGCCAAATGGCGAGAAAGTTTTGAGAACATGGATGGTTTACTCTCCATCAAAAGAAAGTTTGTTTTATTTTTGCTGCAGACTGTTTGCTCTTGATGACAAAGGAATTGGAACATCCAGCTTTGTCACTGGGTTTCAAGCATGGTGGAAGCTAAACCCAAAAGTGTCTGACCATGAGGCTTCTGAGCAGCATCTCTCATGCCTGGAGAAATAGAAGACCTTGGGAGCAGGGTTGAAGCTTCAAAAAACCATTGATCAAGTTCATCAAGCAACAATGGACAAGGAGAGAAAGAAATGGAGGGATATTTTACATTGCCTCTTGGACATAACCTTCGGAAGTATATTCCAAATTTGACTCAGATTTTCGATGAATTCTCTGATGAAGATATCAGTGTGGAAATTGGATGACTTTGGAGGCATTTGGAAGCTGCCAAAATCAGCATTGAAGAGGCAAAGAAATGGACAGCATTGCAGTTTCTGGAGTTTATTGTGAAATGGGATTTTTGTGAATCTTTGCCAAGCTTGTCACTGTGTTTGACATTCTTTTTGACTGTCTGTTTGTCTATTGCTTCATGTGAAAGAAGTTTTTCCAAATTGAAATTGATAAAAAATTTCTTTCGCTTGACCAAGAGTCAGACAAGATTGACATATCTGGCTTTACTTTCAATTGAACATAAATATGCAAAGAAGGTGAATTTTGATGAGGTCATTGATCAATTTGCAGAAATTAAGCCTTGAAAGCAAAGACTGTGAATCCTCTCTATTTACCTTTGAAGAATAGGCTGAGCCTCAGCCTATTCTTCAAAGGTAAATAGAGAGGATTCACGCTCAGCTGCTGAGCGTTGAGACTGGATTTCCTGTGTTTTTTATATAAAATAAAATGCAGTATTACCTGTTCACTGAATTTTTAATGTCCTGCATTTTTCTTATTTCCAATTTGCTTATGACAGTACTGTACTTTTTAAAAATCTACTTGCAAACATAATATATTTTTCTGTGTATTTAAATTTTGAAATTATTTATGGGGGGTGCCAAAGGAAGGATCCACCCCAGGTGCCAAATACTTTAGGTACGCCCCTGGGTCCTGGGTTCAGTCTTGCAGTGGCAATAAGGAGGTGATGTAGTCTTGTGTTTTCTTCGTTGTGTTCAGCAAGAAAGAGGTACTGTGCAAAATATTTTCTGTAATGGTACCTTTTATTGCCTGCATGAAGTACCCACAATTTTGTCTTGCCACAAGTTCTCAATATTTTGTATTTGTATAGTACGATCCTCTGGATCCACAAAATGTTCACTATGGTTGATAGTTTTGTGAATATAACCAAGATTACTTATGTACTATACGCACGCTAACAGTCACTGATAATAATTGAACCTGGGCAAATATAGCATTGAATCAGAAGAAGTAATGTTTCAGCTGTTCTGTTAGGAACTGGTATAATGAATTTCACCCTGGAATCACGCTCAATACCTCCAAAAACCGAAAGCCCTTCCACACACTTCCCATGATTATACTTGCTATTGTACAAATGACCCTTTGTCATTGGCTGCACAGAAAACAAAATAATAATAATAATATACTTGCTATGACTGAAATGAGACTCATCTTTCTACAAATTTTTCTTCTTCCCCCAATCTGCTTTTGATTGTCAAATGGAGTTAAAATGAATATTATCTCTTATGTTAGGCCTGACTTAGAATACTGCATTCAAGCTTGGTCCCTTCACCTTAGACATTAAATTTTCATCCTAGCAAATGTAAATATATGAGAATAGGCAGGAGTTATGTAACTTACGTAAGCCAGTACAAGTATGAAATGTATGAGGAATTGGGTGAAAACAGGGTGGAAAAGGATATAGGTGTAAGGAAGTGCCTCATAGACACATTTAAATGGGAGACTCTGAATGGGTGTACATTCAAATACTCTATACAGTCTTTACAGTCCCACCTACTCCTTTTCTCTTAATTGTAGATCTTGTATTATTCAGGTTATAAGTACATAGTATATATGGTACATATAGTCATATGAGAAACGTAAACAACCTGATCCTTCGGGTCTGCAAAACTATTGTAAGGTACTGTACTGTATACATAAGTAGTAGACAAGCAGCAACTAAGATCCTCTAGATCCATGTAAAACTTCTTGAGATGAGATAATCATATGATGTTTAAAATTAGTATGGTAGTGGTAACATGGTAAAAATTTTATAGTAGGCACACCAGGGTCCCTTTGGCCCATCAGGGTGGCTCCACAGTTAATATAAACAAACCATAAATACAGTTACATGCAAAATTAAATCCAATTGATCTCTGCAAATTGCAGACTGTCACACATCTACTAGCTGTACATTAACTTCAAAACTTTGGATCGTGTGGATCATTCATCAATACCACTACTGTACTAATTGTAGACATCATATGTTCTCTCCTCACTAAGTTTTACATGGATCTATATAGCTATAACCTGAATAATATAATACAAGCTCTACAATTAAGATAAAAGGAGTAGGTGGGACTGTAAAGACTGTATAGAGTATTTGAATGTACACCCATTCAGGGTCTCCCATTTAAAGGTGTCTATGAAGCGAGTGAACATAATGAGTGTTTCATAACACAGTGCCATTATAGGAGGCACAGCTCAGCAGAGAAATCTCTTTAAATGGGGGGGTATAAAGAGAGAGAGTCTCCCCTAACCCAAGATGCTGCCTCCCTACATCCCATCACTCTGTGTGGGTGATGAGATTTACCCAAATAAAAAATAAACTATATATGTATATGTGGGAAGGGTTCACAAACCTCTTCACACCATTACCAGTTCCAGCAAAATGTCTACAAAATACCTCTTTCAGTCATTAATTTATCTAGTTTATTCTTAAAAGTCTCGAAAGTATGGGAACTCACAACTTCTTCATCTAAGCTATTCCAGAATTTTACTATTCTATTTGAAAAACTATGTTGTACTAACTGTGATTTACATCTTTGTTGAAAAAGCTTAAGGCTATGGCCTCTTGTCCTATCATTGTGATCCTTTTAAAAGGAGAGTGGAAGTCTATATTATATCTCATTATTATTTTATATACTTCTATCATATCATCTTGTAACCTTCTTGTTTTAGGGAAAATATGTTTAGGTGCTCCAATCTCTCTCTGTAACTAAGGTGTCTAAGGCATGGTATCATCCTTGTGGCTCTCTTTTGTACTTTTTCTTGTCTGTCTTTGTCTTGCTCTAAATAAGGACTACTGAACTGATTGCAATACTCAAAAAGAGGCCTCACATATGAAGTGTAGAGCCTACTTATAATTTCTGGCAATTTATATTCTATATGTTTCTGCATTAGGTTCAATCTAGCATTAGCCTTATTTCTAATTTCAATACAACGAGTTGTAGGTTCAAGATCATGATTCACAATGACACCCAAATTTCTCCTTTTTTTCTTTATTATCAACTTCCATCCATGTTACACTCAAATTCTGGATTGTCATGATGAACATGCATAACTTTACACTTTTCCACATTAAATTTCATCTCCCATCTATCTGCCCAAGCAACTACTTTATCAATGTCCTTTTGCATTTTCATGGCACCTGTTAAAGATCTGACATTTTGTCCCAATTTTGTATCATCTGCAAATATTGAGGTTTTACTATTTAGACCCCTTTCTAAGTCATTAATATAAATAATAAAAAGTAGAGGTCCAAGTACTGACCCCTGTGGAACTCCATTCAGAACAGGGCTCCATGTAGACCTAGTCCCATTTAATTGGACTCTCTGTTCTCTTTCTTTAAGCCATTCTTCATTCCAATTTGCTACTGTCCCTTTTATTCCATGAGCTCTAACTTTAACAAGCAACCGCTTATGAGGAACTGTATCAAAAGCTTTGGCAAAATCCAAGTACACAATATCTACAGATTGTTTTTTATCCAGATGCTTTAACATACTATCATAAAACTCAATTAAATTTGTCAAACATGACCTGCCATTTTGAAAGCCATGTTGGCTATTACTAATTAATCCTTCTTCTAAGAATATTGTAATTTTGTCTCTGATGAGACTTTCAAGTAATTTGCAAATAATCGAAGTTAAATTAATTGGTCTATAGTTTTTAGCTAGGTTTTTTCCTTTTTTGAAAAGTGGGACTACATTTGCTTTTTTCCAGTCTTCTGGAACTTCACTGTTAATCAATGAAAGGTTGAAAAGTATTTTAAGTGCTTGGGCTATGCTATGTTTTGCTTCCTTTACTATTTTAGGATAAATTTCATCAGGTTCTGGTGACTTATCTATGTTTAGCCTGTCAATTGCTCTCAAAATATCTACTTCCTCAAAATATATATGATTTATCTCTCTTGTGTTACTAATGTAAAATTGGAATTTTATTTAGTTTCCTTTGTAAATACTGAGCAGAAATATCTACTTAGCTTCTCAACAATTTCAAAATCATCTTCAATAATTTTGTCATCACCATGAAGGGGTCCAATTTTTTTATTAGATTTATTTTTCAAGTTGAAATGACTAAAGAACTTTTGGGGAATTCCTTTACAATTTTTGGCTAAGTTCCTCTAAATTGCGTTTACTATCTTCATAAGTTTCTTGCTTTCTTGTCTCTTATTTTTGTAGATTTCAAGGTCTATTTCATTTTAAGTTCTCTTAAATTTGCTGAAGGCCTTTCTCTTATCGCTTATTCCTTTCTTAATAGACAGATTTATCCAGGGTTCTCTGTTATTTCTGATTCTTATTTTACACTGAGGAATATATTTTTACTTTGAACATCTTTTATTTTATTTTTTAACTTTTCCCATACATAGTGTGTAGATTTACTTTGGTTGAATATATCTTTTGGTTGAAGCTCAAAAATTTCCACCTAATTTATGCAATTCAACTCATTAACTAGTTAAGTCATATTGCCATTTTTAAAGTCAGGAATTTCAGCTGCATTTTTAGTATACTTTGAGTCAAATTTCACCTTGAATCTTATTATAAAATGGTCACTTGAACCCAGTGTTTCAAAGACTGATATGTTATATATAGAATCAGCAATATTTGTTAATACTAAATCTAAAACTGCATTCTCTGGTTGGTTCTTTAATTAACTGATTTAGACCATTTTCTGCAGTACAATCAAGGAAGTTCTCATTACTTTCAGTTGCTTGCATTGTTGCCCAATTTATATATCTATAGTTAAAATCTCCAACAATAATTACATCATTTAAACCTACCTTATTTATTTCCTTAATAATTTCATTTTCTACATATTGATTCCTCTCTCTTGTTTTGGGGATTCCTCTCTAATTGAACATCCTATTTTAATTTTTCTACCATTTTTATTTTTTATTCTATCCATACTGACTCAACTATTTCACTTTCTTTTACTGAATTTATCTCTACTGTATTGGAGAAAAATTTGACTTTCAACCTTTTAAATGTTTACCCTCATAATAAAAGAGTTCATAGCCATTTAATTCATAGGTAATAATATTTTCTCACTCACTTAATTGATTATTTGGTACACTGCTAAATTTTGTCCATGTCTCAGTTATGATCATGATATCTGGTTTTTCAATTTCAACATGTTTTAAATTTATCTATCTTATCTCTAATGCTTCTTGCATTTACATTAAATAATGAAAGAGAACCTGCAACATTTTCTTTAATTTTGGATCTATTATCAGTTGACTTTGGTCTTTGGTCTTTGCCATCTTCAATTTTGTTTTTTCAATTTTTACTCCATTTATTTGTTTCTGACAGTTGTCATTATTATTTTGAGATATTTTATTCAGTGACGTACCATTTGTTAGTCAATGGGATATACCCAGGTTTTTTACATTTTAATTTTGGATTTCCATTAATAAAATTGTACAGAATACATCCTTACCTCTTGTTTTAAGATGAACCCCCATCTTTATTATACAATTCTCTTTTCCAATAAAATTTGTTCCATAGATCAATATATGTTACACCTACTTGTTTACTGAGTTCTTTGAGTCTATTATTTATGCTAAAAGCCCTAGAGAACCATTTATTACTTTCACTCATCCTTGGAATAATACCTGTAATAAATGACTTATGCCTACCTTCTTTTAATTTTACCAAGATTTCATTATAGCTTTTTAAGATTTCATCTGATGGCTAAAGCATTACATATTACCTCCAGCATGAATAACTACCATACATTTTTTGGAGAAACTAAATCAGTACCTGAAGTTTTTTCACTGATTTTTTACTTTACCCTATCAATGGTTGCACCAGGATAGCAATAGACTATGCTTCCTTTTGGTAACATAGTTCCTAGGCCTCTGACTTGGGAATCTCCAATTACAGAAACTTTTCCTACATTGCTTGGGTTTAACTTGAAACTTTTACTACTATTGAATTGAGTTTCCCTACATTGATTATTTTCATCATTATTTATAGAAAATAATGAAATCTATTTGTTAATTCTATTAAAACATTTTCATTTGGTATTGAAGAATGATTCAAAGATTTAAAGTTAATGTACAGCTAGTAGATGTGTGAATATCTGCAATTTGCAGAGATCAATTGTATCTTAATTTTGCATGTAACTGTATTTGTGGTTTGTTTATATTAACAGTGAAGCCACCCACATGGGCCGAAGGGCCCCTTGTGTGCCCACTATAAAAGTTTTTGGTAAAACTTTACAAGATACCTGCATTGCCATGAAACATGCTACAGTAATGAAACATATATCAATTGATAGAGCAGAGAAAATGGTGCAAGCAGCTATGTATCATTTTGAAAATATTAGAAAATAACAAAGTTATGACACTATGAAGATCAGTGGTGGCTCGTGACTTTCAGTTATGGGGGTGCTGCCTCAGAAATTGCAAACAGTTGTGTTGATTATATATATATATATATATATATATATATATATATATATATATAAGGGTGTCCCAGCCTCACATGTGAAAATAAAAATTTGCAAGAGTCAAATCGCACACCCTTTAATTAATTACACTTGAAGAAAGGAAAAAATGGGCGAAATTTCATTGGCCTATTAGGAGGGGAAGGGTCCCCTCATTGACCTTGTTTATTCGACCCTATATGAACAAACGTAAATGCTCAGCATTAATCATTCTAGAATGGAAGAATAAATGTAAATTCTTTCTAATGACTAAATTAAAGGAAGTGGAAATTCTTCCTAATGGCACATTTCATTTCGGGGGACAGCGGATCTTTTTGTCTGCTGAGGGGAACTGCTGGCGGTGGTATTCGACGACTTGGTACACGAGCTGCCGTTCCTCTCATTTTTTGTCAGGCCCTCGTTGAAATCTTCCGCCAGTTTCACCGCCCGTTCTGCCGCGTCGTTCACAGACTTCAACGATGGTGCACATCCTTCGAGATCTTTGGGGGTTTTTGGAACCGGCAGCTTCAGGCAATGAAAAAGGTTTTGAGTTTTTCGTGACCAAGGTGCTCAAATCCGACGTCTCACTGTCAAGACCCTCTTTCCCTCCAGCCGACGCAGATCTTTTGGGTTTTCGGTCTTGTGCAGGTTTTGGAGCATGGCCGTCTTCTCTGCATCGGTGGTTTTGGAGGAGAACATAGCGAGTCCGGCTAAATCTTCGCTTAGGTACCAGAGGTGGCCCTGGAATTTCGTCAATGCGGCGGTACCTACATCATGATCCACCGCCTTGTACCGCTCTAGGTCCTCCAACAGCTCCAGGTCATTGAGGCGCGTCCGCCGTCAATGGAGCCTCGAACCACCTCTGGAGGTAGATGGTGACGACAAAGACGTTTATCCTGCGTAGTGACCGGACCTCGTGAGTGGTCAGGTGGAATTGGCTTCGGAAGATGAACATCTTAAGACAGTAAATGCCTTTGGCCATCCACCTGGCCCGGTGGTATGCTCCAGGACAATTGTACCGGAGATCTCGTTTGCCATGACCATCGAGGAAGACCAGAGCGAGGATCAGGAACTCCCGGTAAGTCTCTTGGGTGGCCAACTTCAAGCTGTTCTTCAATGAAGTGGACAATCTGCTCTTTTTCAACGCCACCCATTCCGAAAGGATGTCGCTTGGGCCGTTGAATGGAGAAGCCTGCTTCTGGTCAATGAACTCCCATTGGGATTTGAAGCGAGCGAACAGCGCAATTTCGGGGCCAGAAGACCTGAAGAACAGGTCAAAGACTGAGGTGATTACCAATTCCATCATGTGGTGTCTGCAAGCCAGGAAAAGAACGCGGCGGTCCATTTGGTCCTGGATAATCGTACAAGCCGCTGTGAAATGGTATTCGCTGCTGTTGTGTCGAACAGAGACCTGGCAATCCATGGTTGAACTTGCGGCCAATCATCCAGCACCTTCAGAACAGCTCCAGCCATCCGCTGTCCCGTGCTATCAGGGATTTTTGGGATGCCAACAACTTCTCAAGATTCTTCCCGCTGACCAGCACTGGTATGCGATCCAATTTCCCTCCATCCGAATCAGGGAGGAGTTTGCCATCAAAGTGGATGACAAGCGGCGTATCAGAATTGAACTCGGTCTTGATTCCGGCTGCCAAGTTCTTCCTGGACTTCTGCCGTACGGTGAAGACTTGATTTGGACAAGGTGACCGAGGATAACTCAACTCCCGCGGCAGCGAGTGCTGCCGACACTTGGCTGTCCTTGGGAGCGGATCGAGGAGCCGAAGGACCAGGAGAGGAATATTGGACATCGTCATTGGATGCTTCGGCCATGGACTCCGAAGAAGAAGAAGACCCACTTTTCACCATTCCTTTTGCTTGCAGTGAGTCCATCTCTTCACGGCTTTTCTTCTTCCTCTTCTCTTCAGCTGCTCGGCATTTCTCCCGCTCCGCTGCCCTGCGAGCAAACTCCAGGTCCTCTCCTCCGATGTACATCTTCCGCACGGTTCACTGGTCATTCAGAAAGTCTCGATCTTCGGGGACTTTGATGAGTTTCATGGCGTTGGCATGAGCTGTTAAGAACAGTGTATTCAGGTTGGCTTGGAATCCCTTTTCCCGCTCCAGTTGCTTCTCTCCCCCAAGGTTTCGGTTTCTGGCAACCTTCTCGTAGTCCATGGAGAGGGCCTTGATCCTCTCTACGCACTTGGGCTTGTGGGAGGTCGGAATAGATGCCCGAGCCCACACCGCCATAACCTCATCAGCTACCACATTGGCAGCTTCCGCCGTGGACGTTTTTTTCTTCCGAGTGAAGAACAACAGATGTCGAAGAACATCTCCCACTGTCGGGAGTTGACACAGCATTTCCAGGGGTTCATTTCGCAACACCCCCACCAACCACACAGTCTCCTGCTTTCTTGTATCCATAACCTGAAAAGAAATATGCTACAATTAGTATAAGGTAGAGAGTAGCCATTCAGCAATAGTAACACATGGTTTGAGGGGACCCTTAAAATTAAAGAACATGAATGAAATTCATCTTGCTGGCATGTTTTCACGAGTGGAAGAAATTAGGGGGGTGTGCATGACAAACTTCAGGAACAAAAAAAATTGGGACACTCTAAATTATCAGTGGCGACTGGCGTATAGGAGCGATGGAGCGGTCGCTCCCCCTTGCTTGAAACGATAAATATTAATTTAACAGATAAAAAATATTAATTTTAAGATATTAAAATAAATATTCTTGAAATATATTTTAAAATTTCATGTGGCATATCATGATTCATGAGGCATTTTGAGTAAGCCTTCATACAGTACATAATATTCTAAACTTATAGCATAGCTTCAAATAGCGTATCGCTGTTTGAATACAAAATAATATTGCAGCCGAATGGAGCCATAGATTTTTTGCTCAAGTAAATATAAATTATATTTTACTGTTGTAATGAAAATATAAGTACAATCGCGAATTTTTTTTATAATAACTTTATTTTTACTAATAGTTACTTCAGTAATAATGATATAAGCCATTTATATGTATTTTATTAAAATTATTACTTATTTGTAATTAACTAGAATTGTACGTCTGGCATAGCCGCATATGTTAATACAAGTACAGTACTCTTGTGAGTGGCAGTTGGATTCGCACTAGCCTATTGTGAGTCCGTGTTGTCGTACAGTGGTACATTATTATAGTCAAATTCATTATAGTCAAATTTATTCAACAATTATTTTTATATTTTATTAAAATATTTTTTTAATACAAATTTATGGCTTCTTTTGACATATAAGTACTGTACGGAAGCACCATGTGATTGTTTATGTACTACAATTCTAAAAATTATAAATTTTATGAAATCGCACCCCCATACATTTATACCACGAGTCGCCACTGTCTAATATATATATATATATATATATATATATATATATATATATATATATATATAATATATGAGAGAGAGAGAGAGAGAGAGTCGAAAAGATAAATAGATAACTACTCACTACGCAGTCATAAAAATAAGTAAAATAGTATCATAAAATCAATTATAGGGTACTTACGCTTAACGGATAATTTCAAATTTGCCAAAAAATTTATTTATCAACAAATTCCATTCTTCTGTTTTTATTCTGAGCGAAAAGGTCTATTACTTTTTCATTGAAATTCTGTGTACTGTTGATCAAATTTTTCTCTATTGAAATCATTGCAAGTTAGTCTTTCCTGATTCATAGTGCTCCTTAAGAACATCTTTATTATTTTTAATGTTGAATGGCAGCATTCGGCATTGGATGTAGTCATGGGGATGGTCAAAAGAATTTTTATGAGCTTAGCTAGTTCTCCAAGAACATCTACTAGATTATTTTTAGTGATAAATTGCAGCAGATCAATTAACCTGTCGTAATTGTGCATATCAGGTCTACTGTAGAAAACTTGTAGTTCAGTAAGCAGCTTTTCTTTTTCAATCATGGATATGCCTCAGTGGTCACCATTACCTCTTCCATAGACATTTTCATATTATAGCTATCGAAGTTTTCCTTGGTAAACAGCTTAGCAGCTACTAATTGTTTGGTAAATGAATACCTCTCAGCTATGTCAACACATACGCAGTCGCACACTTCCTTTGCTTCAATCATGAGTGTTTTGAAGGATTTTCACAGTACTCTGAATTTCTTATTTTTAAAATGGCCTTGTTGAAGTTTGCTATATATTCTTGTACTTTACATGAGTCAATAGCTCGAGATTGCATTTGATTGTAAATGACTTCTATGTGAGGCATTATCTGATGAAAAAGTTTCAACCAAAAGATGAACTTTTCGTTATTCAAAACATGCAAAATTCCTGTTGCTTCTGAAATGGTTTGATCTACGTTTGCTGTTGACTGTATTTCTTCAAGGCATTTTTTTAAGGGTTCAAAATTTTCATAGACGCGGTTTACGGTGTGTATATGAAAATTCTATCTAATAGGGGATGGACGAGGAATGCGGCTGGCCATATGTTTGCTTAAGATAGAGAGACGAAGTGGTGACCTGGAGAAAAATGTTGGTATAGCCAAGAGGTTAGAAAAGAATATTCTTGAATTTCGGGTAGTACTTGCTGCATTTTTCATAATCAGATTCAGTTGGTGGGCATAACAGTGAATGAAGTGTGCATTATTGTAAACTTCTTTAATTTTAGCCCGAACTCCCCCTTTTTTTCCTTTCATGACATTTGCGCCATGTCTGAGCAATTAGTTTCTGTTTGTTTCCTTCGAGAAGAATATCTAGCTGATCTAGAATGCACTTATAGTCCTTCTGCCATTTGATTTTCTGGAGTAAAAAAAAACCAGAAGTGCTCAAAGACTTCCTCATTCAGCTCGTATCTCAGAACAATAACCATTTGAGTGTGTTCAGAAACATCAGTTGTGTCATCAGCCATGACCGCCACAAACGAAGCTTCTTTAATTTCTTTTTTTATTTGATTGCGGGATACCTGCAGCACACAATCAAGAATATCATTCTGAATGGTTTTGGAAACGCCCTTGAAGACTGTGTTGCTTTCTAAATGTTTTTTCAAATCAGGATCTAATTTTGATATGAAATTAATTAATCCCCTGAATACACCTGGATTTGCTGAATTGTCTTTTTCATCATGTTCACGTAAAGAAATCTCAAAATTTCCACAGAATTTAATGCAGTCTATTACTTTCGACAATATTTCACAATTTTTGGTAACTTTGTTATTATGTTCAATAATCGAGAGTTTGTAAGCCTCACTAAGTTTTTCTTTGATATTTACCATTCCTAAAAGTGACAGGGAAATCACATTATCAATATGCTTCTTTGAACGCTCATGCTTTTCAGTTTTTTCTTTCATTTTGTTTGTTTCTAAAACACTTTTTGTCCACATCAAGTCACCACCGAGTAGTAGACATGGGAAACAAAATAATGCATTTTTAACCTTACAACCACAAAGCCAACTTTTTCTTTGGTACCATTCTGAATTAAAACTATGAATATATTTCTTATTGTTACTTATTCCGGGCTGAGATATTTGAATTTCTGGTGTAGGGCATCCTTCAGTTTTAATAGCTATTTTATCTTGGAGATAACTGTGAAAAATTACAAGACTGAATTTTACTCACTGTCACCCGACTCACTTCTGGGGCTAGCGCAGCCATGATAATAGAATAGGCACCTAGTTAAAATTTAAAAAAACAAAAAGTCACTTGTGAAAAAAATATTCTAAGAAATGAAAGCTATATATTGTAAATAATCCAATTATTATATAATTAACTTCAATCTCACGACAAAAAATAAATGATAATGAATCATTGATAAATGCAATTTGGAAATTAAATTTTGAATTAGCAAACAATACAGCAACACAACTACCACATCAAACAAACAAACAAATCGGCACTGCTCTGTCCACAGTACTTTGGATCCTCTTGAACCCACGATTCTGACTTGCTCTTCGTACGTCCACCACCGAGGTTTCAAGCATTTCAAACAAAATCTGGAACTGTTAAGTATGCAGTTCCACGGGAAGGCTGAAGCTACTTTCGTGATTCATTCGTTCGGCATTGAAATAGTTTAAGGAAAAAAGGTTATAATCTGATTTAAAAACTCAAAGTTCATTGAAAAAAAATAATCAGAGAGGCTATTTTAAATATTTAAATATAAAGATCATAAGATCATGGGGGTGCTGCAGTTCCACAGTGCCTACCTGCGAGCCGCTCCTGATGAAGATGTTACTAGGCCTATCATAGCTTACACCATTTGGATCCTTTCCATTTCATTTACCCTTTCCATTTTTGTTGAAAATAAGATATTTAATGTAGGTTAACTGAATGCCCATTTAGGTTAACTTTATGCCCTTGATGATTGGTTAGGTTAAGTTATGATATTTTTGTTAAAACTAACGAAAATATCACGACAACCTAACCAATCATCAAGGGTGTACAGTTGACCTAACTGGGCATTCAGTTAACCTTCATTAAATATCTTATTTTCAACAAAATTGGAAACAGTACATGAAATGGAAAAGATCCAAATGGTGTAAGCTATGATAGGCCTAGTAACATTCATAGTGTCATAACTTTGTTATTTTATATATTTTAAAAATGATAAATAGCTGCTTGTACCATTTTTTTCTGCTCTATCGAGTAATATATGTTTCGTTACTGTAGCATTCACTCAATAGTAAATTATGTTGAACACAAAATTTAAATAGCTCCTTATCCTTAGAATGAAACTTATCAAAAAACACAGTAACTGACATGTCACAATAATCCATCTTTACACCTCAACAACAAAAGACAAATTGACCAGATCTGACCAAATGGAGTAATTGAATGATGTGGCAATGAAGGGATTGCCAAATGTTGCTAGATATACCAATAATTGCTAAAAATATTAGCAGATGTCACTAGATATATCTCAAACTGTCACTAAATGTCGCTAAAAATGACATTGCTTCAAAGTATCATAACTGTTACTTTCCACTATTTTTCTGCTCTATCGATTGATAATGTTTCGTTATTGTAGCATGTTTCATGGCAATGCAGGTATTTGTAAAGTTTTACCAAATTTTTACATGTTACCATGTGTTGAGGTGTATAATAAACTAACTTTCTGAGAACACTTGCAAAAAAAAGTAAATAAAGCATATAGGATTGTTGGTATTATTAGAACCTTCATAAATCTGAGCAGAGATATTTAAGAAATTATGTCACTCTCGTGAGACCCCATCTGGAAAATGCAAACCAAGTATGGAGTCCATATTTGGTCAAGATATTGAAGCTGTGGAGAATGTACAGCATAGGGCTACCAAGTTAGTGCCATTGATTAAATACCTACCATATGAGGAGAGACTACAAAAATTAAATTTAACCACTCTGGTTTTTAGAAGAGCAAGAGGGGATATTATAGAAACATACAAGATTCTGGGTGGGGTATATGACTGTGAGGGCTGTGAAGGTATTTTCCAACTATATGAGAGCATTCTTAGGAGGTTTTTAAGAGCAAAGCAAGCCTAAATGTCAGAAAGTACTCATTCTGTAACAGGATAGTTGATAATTGGAATGGGTTACCTGAGTATGTCATTAACTCTGAGTTTGTGGAGAAATTTGAAAAAAAATCTGGATAAAGAATGGTACTCATAAGAGCTAAAATTCAATCATAAAGCATGCATAATGTACAATCCCCTTGACTGCTGCAGCCAAACTCAAAGTACAAGTGTAAATTTTGAGCTGGAGCGACAGGCTGATTAAGCCTCTTCCAGAATGTTGTCTGTGAGTATGATATTGATATGCTCGAAGTTG
This sequence comes from Bathynomus jamesi, assembly GCA_023014485.1. NCBI lineage: Eukaryota > Metazoa > Arthropoda > Malacostraca > Isopoda > Cirolanidae > Bathynomus > Bathynomus jamesi. Next base: position 35,126 of record JAJOZX010009310.1, read on the forward strand.
TGCAAGTAGGACAACCAAGCTTATCCCTAACCTAAGAAGATTGGAATACAGGGATAGATTAAAGGAATTAAGTATGTTTAGTTTTGAAAGACATTGTATGAGGGGAGATATGATACAGGTGTTCAAAATGTTTTCAGGTTTGGACAATTTAGATGTATAACCTTTTCTCACTAAATACTGATGGGATAGCTTGTGGGCTAATAAGAAAATTAGAAAACAGATTGTAGACTTGATCTATGAAAATACTTTTTTTACTCAGATAGTAGTAGATTTTTGGAATGACTTGCCATATGATGTGGTAACAGTAGCTCATTAGTTAATTTTAAGAAAATTTAGACACTTTCATGTGAGTGAAAGAGATAGTTTGTGATTGTGTATAGTGTATATTCTTTGCTTCAGTTATATAGCTACTATGGTGGAAGTAAATAGTTGTATATTAATTAGTTGACTTGAGTTTGACATCTTACAATGTTTTATTATTATAAAAAAATGAAGCTCATGACTTGGATTAACTTGATAGGCCTGAGTGGCTTCATTTTTCCAAATGAAATGTAATGTAATAAGGATGCAGGTCCAAATAAAGTTAGGCCTGATGAATGGCACAAAGTCAAAGTCAGTCAAGAAACAGAATTAGAAGAATAGTAGTTTCGGATACAAGAAAATTTAGATGAAGCAGTACAGTGTGAATTTACATGGTTGGGACTCTGTTATTAGGAATCAGGACAATGAATTTTGCAATAAGGGAAAAAACCCATAGAAGAATATGTATTCCAGGTGGTAATATTTCTAAAGTTAATGAGGTATTGTAGTGAAGAAGTTGCATGAAAACTGAGGTAGTATAATTCATGTAGGTCTAAATGATTTAACAAGCAAGGATAAAGATGGTTGATTTAAGTTAAACAGAAATTCAGAAGTAGTTAAACAGAGGTATAGGGAATTGATAGAAACTTTAAAAAAATAGGCAGAGCAAGTGTTATGTAGTGGTGGGGATTTTACCAAGAATTGGGGTAAGCATGGAGTTTACAAGTAGAATTTTAGGTGGACCTCAGTTTTAGGGGCCACCTATCTATTGCATTAATAAGAAAAATAAATATAACTTTTAAATATAGTAATTGAAATAAATTTTACATTGTTCGATTTTTATTTTCTTATTAATGCAATAGATAAGGCCCCTAAAACTAAGGTCAAACACAAAAAAAAATGGTAATAAGCACACTAAAACTAACCCAACTTCTGAACTGTTTGAATGAATGAGGGAATCAGTTAAAACTGAGGGTTTGAAATGTTTTTATAGAAATGCATGTAGTCTTAGGAATAAGAAAAATGAATTATTTAGTTACTGTATATGATTAGTGAAAATCTGGATATAGTCTCATTAGTGAGACTTGGATTAGTGAGGCAGCATTCAATGACACTAGAGTAGAGTACAAGTTAAATAGTTATACAATATATATTTATCAGAGAATGGATAGGCACGGGGTGGTTTGGTCTTACACATTAAGAATGATTTAACTTCAGTTCAGAATGATAGTATTAAATCAGACAATAGGGTAGAATCAATTTGGGTTGATGTACTATGTGCTTCAAGCAAGGAGTGATTGGGGCAGAGAAAACCTCGTGGCTTTCAGTGCCTCAAAAACTCAATTCCTCCATCTGCCTATTTGTCACAATCTTCCACACAACTATTCCCTTACCTTCAACAATAGACAACTCAATCCTTCCTCTTCTCTCTACATTTTTTGCATTTCCTTTTCTCATGATCTTTCCTGGAAAGATCACATATACAGTAGTCTCTTTCCAAAATAGCTTCTAAGAGGTTTGGTGTGCTGTAGTGTGTCTGCAGTTTCTTTAACCCCACTCAGTTGCTGTCTCTGTATAAGGGTCTTCTCTGCTTGTGTATGGGGTATGCTTCTCGTATGTGGTGGCTCAACCCACACAGCCCTACTTGACTGGGTGAAATCAAAGGCTTTTCATCTTGTCAATTCCCACCTCTCACTGACTGTCTTCAATCCCTCTCTCTTCACTGCAGTGTTGCTTCACTATCTCTTTACTATTGCTATTATAATGGACACTGCTCTTCTGAACTGTCTAACTGCATGCCTCCTCCTTTAAGGAGAGCATGCAGTACCAGACTTTCAACACATTCTCATCCCTTTTCTGTCCAGCTGTCTAATGCAAGGGTTAATTGGTATTTTGAATCTTTCATCTACTCAACTGGTGAACTCTGGAACAATCTTTCTCAATCCATCTTTCCTTCTGTCTATGACCTCCAATCTTTAAAATGCAGTGTCCAGGCATCTCCAAAGCCCTGGGCCATGATTTTGGTTTTCTTTTTTTAGGGGGGGGGGGGGGTCCTTTTGCTGACACTTGCCCTTGGCCCCTGCTTCCTGCATAAAAAATAAAAAATATACACCTTACAGTAGTTGGGAAGTGAAAATATCTATTCATATCCAATAAAGAACATTATTTTTTCCAAGTACAAGTACAGTCCAACAAAACTTTCAAAAAGACATTATTTGACATGAACATTTAGATGAACACTGACTCAACATTGCTGTTTTGTATTTACAGATAGCTGTATCATATACAATATTGTCATCTGGGGTGAAAACGAACAGGCCCCTTAAAATAATTTTTAATATAAAGACAATTTTTAAGAAATTTTGTTCAGGTAGCCCACTATATCCTTCAAAAGTGTTGGTAAAATGATGTCTTTATGTTTGTTCATTTCCAAGAAAAGAGCACCGGAAAAAAAATGTCAAAAATATGTAAAGAAAACTTTTTTTGCATTTATTTTTTATTTGCTTGGCACTGAATTATTTTTCACTGTAGAATATTTATACTTACGTTGAAAAGTGTGAAGATGTGTATCTTGTAATGCATGAGGAGAAATAAAACACAGTCCGTGGCATAAGCCTTGTGAAGCTGTGTTTTTTTTAACCCCATGCAGTTGAAGCCTCTTTGGGGTTAAAAAGAACCTATGTTTTATGTCGTAGTATGGGCGAAAAATGGGAGTTTGCAGGAATGTTGAAATGCAAATGTTAATGTTGCAAATGGCTATGCAACAAAGGGGGTTAGGGGATATGCAATGCAGGGGGTAGGGGTATGCAACATCGATGCTGCAAAAGGGGGGAAGGGTTATGCAACAAATCAATGCTGCAAAGGGGGAGAGGGGAGGGAGTTAAAAAGAACCTATGTTTTATGTATTAGTATGGGCACAAAATGGGAGAGTGCAGAAATGTTGAAATGCAATTGCAAATGTTGTTCAATGTTGCAAAGGGGTTATGCGACAAAGGGTTTATTATATCTGTAATTCCATTGACACCAATATTGTATGTTCTGAGGACCATATACCAGAGTTAATGCTATATTTTTTTTCACCCCCAAGCATGGTTCATTTTCACCCCTTTCCATGGAGTGAAAAAAAATTCATTTTTTTTTTATTTTACCAATTAAATATTTTGCAGGAAAAAAATTCTATTGCCATGTTATTATGACACCTAGCCTTTATAATATGAACATACAGGTTTGTGTCCATCCCTAATAATAAAGTCTGTAGGCCTAAGTTAAGGCAAATTGATTTTTTTTCACCCCAGATGACTATATTTATGCAATATGTACGCAAACTGAGAAGTCCAGGCATTATTGTAAGTTTATCTCAGGGCTCCACTAGTTTGATTTCCCTTGGCTGGAAAGAGTAAACAATTTTAATGGCAGGCTGGATATTTGGACTTGACATGTCATAAATTATACCCTTCTTTCTTATCCAGCAAATATCATCATCATGTGGAAAATAACAATTATTTGGACTTTGTGAAGAAGGTAATTTAATAACACTGAACAACAAAATAGAACTGTTTTTCCTCCTTTGAATGAATTTATGTGATTCCATTGTACTTTCTTACACTGATTGCAAATTTGAAAACAGTTTTTCTATCACCAACCAGTTTTGAAGGAAATGAAAATGTACAGATTTTCTTACTTTTTTGGGTATATTTAATCATACAAAAAAGAAGAGTAGGTACCTTACCTAAAATGTTTTTGTAGGTGATTTTTGCTTATAACTAGTACTAGGGGCTTCTCATATAAGTGTCCAACAGTAGTCAGGCAACATACTGGGGCTATATCTTCCTTGGTGCTGCTTTTCCATGGTTGATGTATCCTGATGAAATATTTCACCATGCTCTCATCACTGACAGCACCCAGGTTAGCTTTAAAGAATAAACTATAGACCTACGGTATGTAGATTAGGTTTATTGGTTATAACATGAAATAGCCTCTTTTTCTGTCTTTAATGTTGTAAATCCCATTTTTATTTTTATAATAGATTTGGTGTTGTTAGCTTTGCACAGAACTTTGTCTTCATGCGTTAAAACCTTTCTTACATTAGTTCAAGTATACAGTATTACTTTTGAAAGAAACTATAAAAGCAAAATAAGAGCTTTCTAATTTGAAAATTTTGTTCTCAGTAAAATCTCATGATTTTAACAGTATAGGCCAATGCCCCAAAGATTACAATGACATGCACTCTATAGGAAGTGTGTTATTATTTTCAGAATATTTCATGTCCATTAGTATAATGAACTGTTAACTAAAGAGGGAGACTCATTAAGGAAATTTTTTTTATCACTCATTTGATGTTGAGAGTTTCAAAATGCAAAAAGATGAAAGTGAGCGTGATCTGAAAGAAACTTATTGGAACATTAAAGATGAAGTTGATATTAAAGAAGAAGTTGATTCCTATGAAGCAAATTATTGCAAAGAAGATACAATTGGCCATGGAAATATCTGTGATGAATGGGAGGTAAGAAATAGTTATGAAAAATTGTTTTTTTTTATATAGTTTAAGTGGGTTTGCCACTCATGTCACAAGAAAAAGAAAATATGACCATTTTGAAGTTCATTTGATTCTTTTGATGAAGAGAGATTATTCAGTAAGGTTGGTATTTTATTTTTTAATACATTTATCAAAACATTAAACTGATGAACTCATTTTTAAAGCCTCAATAGATCATAAGGGTTTTTTCTTAAATGTAGGAATTGATATAGGAAATATGTATTGAATGTGATGAAAAGGAAAACATATTCAGTGTGATTGGATTAAAGATGAATGATAGATTTTTCTGGTAGAGAAGAAACAGATTTCACTGATAATGAACTCAATGTTAAGGTAAACATGTGTTGTTTTGCTTGAGTACACCTTTGCTAAAGTAAGCCATTATGATACTTATCTGTCTAGTTCTTGTAGTTATTCTCCACCACAGTAGTGAGGGGCACTCTACAGTATATTATTGTCTAGCTTCTCTGTGTGAAAAAGTTGGGAGAGAGTTGTGTATGAAATTTATTTAATCATTACTTATTTTGCAGTATCCCTTTTTCACAATAGGCTAGCCTGAAAAAGGTTGATAGTGTGCAGTCTAGGTATACTCAGAAATACCTCAAAAGTTATATAGAAGCTATAAATGAGGTTTCAGATTTACAGTGCATGCTACATTAATATGTCACTACCACATAAAGAAACAGAAATTATATGATTTGAATATTTTTGTTAATTTTTAACAACTTAAGTCTTATATTTTGAAGATGCTTTGAATTTGAAAAGCAGGGTATGTTGATATTACAGTGGCTGTGAATGAAATCGCGCAATTACCAATTTCAGTAAAAACATTATGGTATTTATTGAGAAGGGAAAAAAACACATGGTGAATAATTTTTTATTTTAATATTTAGTCATTTCACCCTTAGCCATTATTATTGCATTTACATGTGCAGGCACCAAGTGAACAAGTTTTCTGCAGTACTCCGCAGTGATTTCTGTTACCCACACTTTTTTCAAGACTTCTATTAACTTCTATTATTATGGTAGCCTACTCATTCTCCAATTTCTGTATATGAGAAGCCTTCATTTTCTAAAGCAAGAATATGGACAATTTCATCTCATGATGCTTTTGGCTTACCCATAGCTGTAGGTATTATTATCTTATTACAAATAAAGCACACTCCAAAATGTCAAAAACAATCAATTTTCACAAACAAAGGGCAGGCCTGATAAGCTCCAATGAACACACTGAGAATCAAATGAAAATACATACCTATTAAGTAGAAACAAAGAATGCTGCCTAATGTACGATAATTCCTACATAAATAATCCTGATTACTAAATGTCATTTTCATGCTTGAACTCATCATTGCTGCCATCATTGGGTCTTGAACCCTGGGCTGATAGATTCATAGTCAGCAACACTAACCACTACACCACCAAGGTTAAAATGGTTTTCTTACATGGTTGATTCAGTTAGGAATGTTACATGAAGTGATACATCTGATAACCATATAAATTTACAATAATTGGTTAATTTTAAGTTGGAAGTAGAACAAAATCCCATTATACCAAAAGGGGTCTGGACCAAGCACTTTTTGGATTAATAGATTTTTCAGGGGAATGGAAAAATGCAATTGTAATGTACATAATAAAACAAATTGCTGTTGAATCTATGAAAATAATATTTACTTTAAATATACATACTATAACACACAAAAACACCACAAATACTGCCAAAGTAGTGCAGTCTTATCCGCATTGAATATTTGTTTTGCATTAAGGTTACATACCTGAATTAGTTTTTCAAAAATGTCATCATACTTGGTAATACTTTCATAGTCAGCAGAACCCTTCTCCTGCAATGGCAAGCTTGTGAATACCATGTCTCTTCTTAAACTGATTAAGCCACACAACAGGGAATTCATATGGTTCATCAATTTCCATAAGGTCATAAAACCACTTGGCTTTCTTCATAATAAGCAGTCCAGAAAGTGGTTTACTCACTGTGCTGCTGTTTGGAACCACTTGAAAAAAACTTTGTCTAACTCTGCAAACTTACTTTCTTAAATTCTTTTGCTTTGCTATTCATTTGTTACACGGTCTCAGAATAAAACTTTAATATCTGTTCCTTCTGGTGTAGAGAGACCCGTTATGTTCCTGAATAATTAATAGAACCTACTCGACCAACCACACAACGCTGTCCTTCACGATACTACCCCTGTAGTCCATCAGAGCGAACAAACCCTCCCAAGGAAAACAAGAGTTACTCTGGCCAGGCTCCGTTCAGGCCACCACCCCTCCCTGCAACAATACAGACACAGACTCCACCTAGCTGACACCCCCACCTGTCAAAAATGCTACCTCCACCCCGAGGACACAGAACACCTACTCTTACACTGCCACACACACTCAACAAAGACACAACTCCAACATTACCCTCTCTACGAGACCTATGGACCCGTCCCACAGTGGTCGCGGGATACCTGAGTGCCGCGGGTTCGCATAAGAGAACCCGGGGGCTATGAAGTAAGTAAGAAGTAACTAAAATCAATAAAGTTACATAATGGTTCCTAGTACAAATAAAAAGGAAGCTAACTTAGAATACAGTGTTGTACTAAACATAAAATTAGTGGACTATGTAAATAAGTCATTGCCAGAGAAAAGAAAATAACAATAATATAGTATGTAATCACTAGCAGCTGATACTGGTCAGAGCTGGATTTAGACGTGTGGAGGCCCCCCCTACCTTAAGGGAAGACATAATTGAAGTCATCCATAAGATTCATAATATAATTAACATACATACACTTTCAAAAACATCGTGCACTCTTGTGTCTGTCCATTCCACTCATTTCTGCAAAAAATGAAAGCCTCGGGTTACTCGGGTATTCCATTATAGTGAGAGTAGGCCTAAAAGAGTAATAAAAACAAAATAATAATCAATACACAACAAATAGTAATTGGTAAAAGTTTATGTACTACAGTGGTATTGGATGCGCATTTTTTTTTGTTGATCATCTATCGGGTTTTTCTAGTTTTGGGTTTTTTCTATTTTGATAATGGCTTGTCAACATGTGGAGGCCCATGAGCAGCTGCCCACTTTGCCCACTCCTAAATCCGGCCCTGATACTGGTAACTAGGCTGTGGTTGCTGACTGTGTTTTGTTTCCTTCTAGAAGTTTGCCACTTGAGACCATGTAAAGAAAAAGAAGACTAAAGAGATGAATTTTTTTTTTTTTTTTTTTTTTTAAGTGGAGTTATTCTTTGGCTTGTGATTGGATAAGATAGGAGAATGGACAGCAAATGGATCACATATAGAGTTAAAATTATGATTTGAAATGTGTAGGGATTACATGTAAAATAAAAGAGTAACAGACAGTTATGATTGTATTAACATTCATTGAAGAATAATAGACCCATTGAATAGAGAAGTCATGTTCACTTAATAATAAAAATAGTCATTGATTGGTTTATTCAAATGAAGGTGTTTGTGAAGGAATGATTATAAAGTGTTACCTGAACTTCTAAGCAACAAAGCAAAAAGCTAAGTACTTACTGGTTATAATTAGTCATAAGTATTTTTTAACTTTATACAAACATTAGTTAAAATGTAAAATATTAATTTTGGAGTCTCATTATCTTCACCTCATTTTTAGATATTTTAAAATAGCTAGGTAGTACTTTTGAAATGGTTGTCATGGATGGTGGGTTGAGTTTTGTTGGGTACTTACCCAGCATACCATTACTGGGAGTAAAGATGCAAACCAGTTCCAAAAGTTCATTTGCTCCCTATACATCTGTCAATATCCTATTCCTTTTTGAGGATTTCCTTCAAAGTATTAGAGCTGTATTTCTCATTGTGTGGCAGTAAAGTGGAAATGTCATTGTTAATCCCAATTAACTACAATTTGTAAAAGATGTGGCTAAAACTGCCCTGGGGTTATCCTTGTATGTCCTGATGGAAGGAAACTCCACTTGCATACTTTTGAATTGACCATACCTGCCTTATCCAATAGTATTTGTTAGAGAGGCCCTTAGCTCTACTGCAAAGATTGTATAGTCCTCTTGACTATGCTTCATTTGTAGAGTGAGTGTCTCAGTCTTGGAAACTTATAATGGCATCATCTCGTAGAGTACTGAAATGAGGATAGTACTTGTACTTACTTTGGAGCTTTGGGCAGGATTGTATTATCCAAGTAGCAAGTTTTTAAGTTTGTTTAGATGCTCAGAAGACTGTAAGTCTCTTGTGTGTAATTCTTTTAAGCCTCAATATTTACCCATTTTCACTTTTGCTTCATTCATTATATTCTTATTATTCATTTTACCATTTGTCTCAGTTTTATGGAATTTAATTTTTCTTTTTTATTCTCTGAGTAAGAGTATATTTGGTGTCAGTGATGATGATGATGATGTTTAGCCAATCAGTCCACCCTGATCGAGCAAGCTGGTGGCACACAGGTAACTGATTGCCCTCTCTGGAGTGGACCAGAGGTTCAGCGCACTAGTGATGTTGTGTTGTGTTCATTGTTGTGCTAGAGCAGTACAGTCTGTCATAATGTGTTCAATTGTTTATGGTGTGTCCTGGCACAGGTGGCAAGTATCGTCTGTGGAGTTGTCTAGTCTGTGTTTATTTGTCCGTAAGTTGGGGTGATGTCCACATCAGAATTGTGCTAAGTTAACTCAATCAAATCTGCTCAGGCTGATCTTTGACCTTTTAATGGGTGGTGGTTTTGCACCTAGGACCGCATTTGGACTGAGTCGTGTCAGTTCTTTGTGGGTTAGGTGTGTGTGTGTCTGTTTTCTGTACTATGTGATGTCTCTGGGGTATGGTATGGAATGGAGTATTTGGTTATAATGTGTGTCTGGTGTTACCTTAATGGTGTGGAGTGTTGGTGCATGATTGTACATGTCGTGTCAAGGGTGTTGTGGGTTAGTTGTCGCTGCTGCCATGAATTGTGTTCCCCTCATGTCTAAATGTTCCCTAACTTTCAGTATTTTTATTTCTCTGTGCAGGTATTCTATTGGTGTTGAGTGCATCCTGTAATGATACAAAGTGTGTTGTTTTGTATTGTCTCTAAGGTGTTTATGTGTGTGTTTGAGATAATGGGTGCCCAGCATGGGCTAGCATAGTTTCCTGCTGGTGTCCAAAGTTTGTGCCTGTTAGTACCGTAAGCATGTTAAGTCTTGATGTACATTTGTTTTTAATGTTCTGAATGTGGTTTGCAAAAGATAATATGTTGTATGTGACCCCAAGTATTTTGGTCCTGTAAGTGTGTGGAATGTTGGTGGTGTTTAGAAGCTGTGGAGTTACCTGGTGTTCTTTTGTGTTGCTTGTAAGCAAGGTGATGGTTGATTTTGTGGGTGCTACTTTGAGTCTATTGTGTGTGAGCCAGTAGGGTGTGTCAATTTTGTCAACTTTTTCAAATCAATTTTGGTAGTGAAAATATAGTCTTTTCATGTCAAAACTTGAAATTGGCCAATCAAAATGAAATAAAATAACCCTTACCTACATCAATTTTACCTTAAAGTTTCAGAAATTGACTCTTTTACTAAATAGTAGGACATAAATTGATTAACTATTCATCTGTCACAGAATTATCCCACTGATCGCATATGGAGTGTTTTCAAGGTCATATAGTTGTACAATGTACAAGTCACAACATGAATAGAACTGTCCCTCACTCTCAGTCCTCACTCCTCAGTTGCCGCTTAGATGTCATAGACGGTGGTTTGCTGTTATTGCTCTTGTACCTACTTCATAGTTATTCTATTAGATGAATACTACAGTTTAACTGTAAGTATGGATTATTGATTATTACAATTATTTATTATCATCATATTCTTCTGTCTAATTATGTTGTAATCCCAGGAAATATTTTTTATTGAATTTTAGAACATCAAATGACTAAACTTTGAAACATTGTAATTGATATAAAATACTTAAATGTTTTTCTTTCTTTTCAGATATTCCTAAGATGCCAAAATTGAAGACAAGAGGTCAGTCATCATGCCACTTGAGCCTGTTAGTCGGTACAGGCAACGAGCTTCCCGTATCAGAACTACCAACAGTGCGAGACATGCTGAGACTAGGGTTACTCCTTCGTGAACAAAATACAAAGGATAGAAGGCACTACACAGAGAAAGAGCTCATAATGGACATGATTCCCCCTCTTCTGCATCAGTGGGAAAAAGCTAATGTGTTATTCAAACCACCTGTACTCAATCAGTATAGAACTATTGAGCTAAAATTAACAAAGCTGTGGCACAAAGCAGTTGAGACATCACTTGGTAAAGGAAAACTAGCAAAGAAAAATAAATTTCTGCACACACTTGATACTCTTGACATTTTTAACTGCCAGTGTCCCATAGATTTGTGTTCTGAAGCCAATTGTTCTCCCTCATGCAGAAGAGAACCTCACCCTCACATTGATTGTTGCTGTCCTCGTGAGAAGAAGATCCTTGTTTTGGAGCTGGCTTTCATAAAGGCGCAGAGAACAAAGGCAGGAGGCCAAGGAAGTATGCAGATTGGTTTGGCAGATTATTCAGAAACCAAAAAACAGATTGTTATTGCTAAGAAAAAAGGGAAAATCTGAGAGAGGAAAGAAAGGAAGAAAAAGAGTGAAGAAGCCACCCAAAGAGATGAAGAGCTCTATCAAGAGGTTTCTCACTTCTTTGAAAGCTCTTCAGATGAACAGAAAGCAGCAACATCAGATGATAGCTCCAAAATGCCATCTGAACCTTTGCCAAAGAGAATGAAATACAACACTAAAGACATCTCAAACATTGCCCTTGTCAGTATTCACCACCATACGGGGCTACGAGAGACTGCAGAGATTGCCACTGCCGCTTGGATAGATGCAGGCCTCATCAGCCGAGAGGATACATCCTTAGTGATAGATCATAATAAGATAAGAAGAGCACAAGAAAATATAATGGAAATATCTGATCAGCATGAAAAAGATTTGAAGGAGGAAGGTCTCTCTTGCCTTTTGTTTGATGGAAGAAGAGATGACAAAAGTTCTCCTAGAGGTAGAGGGAATGGACAGAAAGTTTCCCAGTCTCATCAAAGAAGAACACTACTCTGTGTTCTGAACCTGGTGGCTGCTATTTGTTTCACTTTGTTCCTGAAGCAGAAGTAGAAGGCAAGAAACATGCAGAGGCAATTGCTGATCAAATAATATGTTGGCTTCAAGAAAGAAGACTTGACAGTTCACTGCAGGCCGTTGGTGGAGACTCAACTGCGGTGAACACTGGATGGCAGGGCGGTATTATGACACATTTAGAGAAAAAACTTGGAAGAAGGCTTGTTTGGATTGTATGTGATTTGCACACACGGGAACTACCTCTTCGTTGTCTCATCCAGGAACTTGATGGTCCTACAAAGAGCAACAACAAGTGGTCAGGCCCCCTTGGCAACATGCTACATGAAGCAATGGAATTAGAAATAAATACAAAATTTCCAAAGGTCAAAGTAGGCCCTCCCCTTCCAGTGTTGTCTGAAGAAGTTATCAAAGACCTCAGCACGGATCAATCTTACGCTTATCGTATTGTTCAAGCAATCAGATCAGGAGAGTTGCCTCAAAATCTGGCTCTCTTTGAGATTGGACCCGTAATTCACAGTCGTTGGTTAACTACAGCGATTTGTTTCTGCAGGATTTGGGTTTCCAAACATGCACTGAAGGGCAAAATGCTACAGAATTTGATGTTGATTGTTGAATTTATTATTGTGTTTTATCTTCCTCACTGGTTCAATGTAAAACTTAATCTAATGTGGATGGAGGGGCCCAACCACATCTTGTTTCAATTACAGCTACTGAGAACCCAAAGGAAAGTAGTAGTGGACATCGTGTTACCTATGGTGAGAAGGTCCGCTTGGTATGCTAGGCCAGAGGCAGTTTTGCAAGCAATACTCTGCAGCCAATGTACCAAAGAACGAACTGAGGCTGTGGAAATCATTCTAAAGCTTAGAGGAACATCACTAGATGATGACCAGCTGGGAGACTGCTCTGTTCAGACAAGGAAGGTACCTCCGATAAACGTCGATGCCACGAAATTGTCAGAATTAGTTAACTTGAGTTTGGAAGTTTTGGAGCCACCACTGACAACATGTATAACAAACAAAGATTTAACACAACTTAAAGAGGCCCCAATGCAAGTGCCAAAGTGGTCTTGTCACACTCAGTGTGGAGATATGTGTGAAAATGGTCACAGAAGCAGCTAGTCAAGTTTACAGTCACGAGAGGCGAGAAGGCTACATCAAAGTGCAAGTAGCAAGCCGAATGCTGATGTCAAGGAACTGCAGCAAAAAAGGACATGACTGCATTGGTTACTTTCAAATAAAGACTCTGAATGATATCTTATTGCCACTTTAAATGTTGATAGGATATTTGCGCACATTTGTTATTTTGTTACAAATTTATGGAAAAATTGAATTTTTTAATTAAAATGCTGTAGGTAGGAGTTATTTTTTATTGTTTTTGAAGCAAGGATATTATTTTGTATGCCAAATGATTATATTAAATTGCTACCAAATCACATGATTTTCAATTTAGTCATTTCACCCCCAAAATTGACACACCCTAGTGAGCCAGTCTTGTATACTGTTTATGTATGTTTGTAGGTTATTTGTAGCAGTGTCGATGTTGTTGTGGGTGGATGTTAGTGATGTCATCTGCATATGATGATAAGGTAAGCTTGTTATCTATGGGTGTTGGAATGTCATGCATGTATAAGTTGAACAGTGTTGGTGAGAGAACAGAGCCTTGAGGGACCCCATTCGGAAAAAGCTTGTTTTTGGATGACTTGCCATTAAATGTGACATGTATCTTCCTGAAAGATAGTTGCTCAGCCACCTTTTGGTGTTATTGTGCATGCTTGTGTTCAGTATTTTGTTTATGAGAGGGAAGCGTGGGATAGCATCAAATGCTTTATTAATGTCTATTGTTGCTAATAGTGTATGTTGAGCTGGTCATCTGGAGTTGATGCCATCCATGATGTGCTGCAGTGACTTATTGTCGTGGTTGAGTAGTGAAGTCTGAATCCATGTTGAGTAGGCGATAGTGGTATGTGGGGGTTTGTGATTTGTAAGATTAGTCTTTCTGTTACTTTGGAAGGTGTGCATAGTAAAGTAATGGGTCTATAGGAAGCTGGTTCTGTTGGATTTTTGTTTGGTTTGAGTAGTGTAATAATTTTACCTTGTTTCCATATGTCAGGAATAATACAGTGTTGTTATGAATATGTGCTGATATTTGTGAGAGCTAGTATTCTCTGTGGGCCCAAGTGTTTAAGGTGTATGTTAGATATGTTGTCATGGTCAGTGACATTGTTACTACAATTGGTTAACTAATCACTCATTCTCATATAAAACCTGAATCTGAAAGTCTTGTAATTAGGGTGTCCATGTGTCCCAGTTTTCAGAGAGCTGTCCCGGTCTGTAGAAAAAGTTTTTGGGACAAAAAAAATGCCTGTCTATTGTTGGATTTCCAAAAATTTGAGAGTGAGTGAGTGAGTTAAATACAAGTCATGGCTCACATGCATTATGGAGTTTGTTGGTATTCCGACATTACTGAGGGGGGTTGGTGTTTATCTCTTCGTAAGAGTGGGGATTTGATAAAATATTTTGTTTTGCTTTTATATATTTTAAGAGTTATTAATTATATACTATGTGAATGTGAAACTATAAGGTGTGTATTATTATATTTAGTATTCATTCTGTTAAAAAGTTATAACTTATTGACACATAATTTCGTCTAGAAATATTTAGGCATATGTTAAATTAGTGGTCTGGAAAAAACATTTCTCATGCCAAAAACAGCCCAAAATGCTTGGGCTCCCCAGGGCTCCAACCTAGACCCCATTGGGGGAGCTTATAACACTCCCACGAACCTCCTAATTGTGAGCCTCATTTCACTTGGCATATATTTCAGGCATAATTATATCTACACTCCACCTCTGCCCTTTTCAAATTTATAGATCCATCCCTGTCCCAGTTTTTCCAAGAACAAATCTGGATACCCTACTTGTAATGAAATAACTTTTTGAAGATTTCTTGTGATAAAACGTTTTTACTTCTGTAACTTTATAAAATTATCAAAATTCACAATTATTTTTTATCTCTATCAAATATTTACGTGTAATGTATTTTAAAAAATTTATTTCAGAGATCTGGTGAAGATTCATGTCAGAAAGAAAGTCTTGAACTTTATGATTCAAATTCAGAGAAAATTTCAAAAGTTGAGAATCATAAACAAGACTGTAATGTGTTATTGAGTAAGCAAATTCTGTTCAGAAGAATTCAGTGTTCCAAATACCCACTGGTTAAGCTTAGAAAACTGAACAATAATGACCATAAACTGAGGACTGATGGTAAACCTTTAAATAAACAGGTAAGATGAAAAAGTTTTCTTAGTTCATTTGAAAGAAGTCTTGTGACAATACTAACAGTAGTCAAATAGTAAAGTAGAGTAGAAGTCAGAAAGGTGAAAATTATTCTTTAAATATAATATAGGCCAAATTAATGACAAAACACACTTGATATTTGGAATTAAAAAATTTACGAGTTTACTTTGTTGAGAAATTATTTGAAATGAATTTCAGAATAGTGATATTTTACTATTTTCTGTTTTAGATAGTTGATTATAACAATTTTGATGTTGCAATGAGTCTCAATAATGAGTTTGATTACATGATGAAGCAAAGATGAATGCAGTAGGGATGTACTAGACATTTGGGTATGGCACTGGAAGGCAGGAGCTGCAGCCCTTTTCTAAAATATGAAACTATAACTGGATATTAAATGAAAATCTTGTTCCAGCTACAGTTTACCTCATATGGTTCTAATAATATGATGGAAGTGAAAATGAATGAAGACTCTACTCCAAAGTTTTAACTGATAAGCTAGCTCCAGAACAGTGAAATGAATATGTTATTTTTAGGGATGCACCGGAACTAGAATATCAAGTTCCAGCTGGAACTGGAACTTTAAGTATTGCTTAAACAATGAAAAAAAAAATGTTTCATAGGACACCTAGAAATGCTAGTATGATATTATTGGTCTTTGTCTTGTTTTTAAACTAATTTCTAAAACTAAAGCCGTGAAATGAAGTTCAAGTAAGCCACTTTGTTTTATATGCTTTACCACTTTTTAATAGTGTTTTTTTATATAGGAATACAACAATGTTTCAAGGTAAGATCCACCTTGTATAGTATTTTTCCAAAACTGTATGTCATATCACCTAAAATACAGGGTGTACATAAAGTCAGGATCTATTTTTGTGAAGCACTTGGAAATTATATGGAATTCAATCATAAAATGATAAAGTGGTAACATTTATTAAATAATTAAGAGTAGGATTCGACGTGACCCCCATCAGTATCCCTGCACAGCTCAAATCGTTCCGCAGCATTTCTAAACACATTCTGGAGCATTTGCCGGGTTATGTTATCTGCAGCAGTTTGTATACGTGTACGTAAGTTTTCAAGACTCGTAATCTTTGTCTGATAGTCGTGCGATTTGATAAAGCCCCATGCAAAGAAATCTAAAGGGGTTAAATCTGATGATCTCGCTGGCCAAGGTCTGTTGCTTCCGTGTCCGATCCAGCGATTTGGAAAATGTCCATTTAGATAATCCTGAACAATTTTGGCATAGTGACAAGGAGCACCATCATGTTGATAGACGATGGTACTAACATTCCTATTCCCAATCAGCTGAGGTTCAAGGAATTGCTGCAACATGTCCAGATAAATAAGCCCCGTAACTGTAGCTTCAGCGAAGAAAAAAGGACCATAAACCTTAGATTTTGTTAAAACGCATTCAGACATTAACTTTAGGTGAGTCTCTCTCCCAATTTTGGACGAAATCATTCGGTCTTTCATCTGCCCAAATTCGACAGTTATGGCGATTTACTTTTCCACACGTATGGAAAGTGGCTTCTTCACTAAAGAGAATGTTGTCCATTAAATTATCACTCCAGATTTGTTCTAAGAGATCAGCACACACAGCACTTCGTCAAGGGAAATCTTCCTCATGTAAATCATGTAAAACCTGCAGATGATAGCTTTTCTTCTGCAAATTAACTTTCAAAATTTTTGTGCACAAATGAAGTCGGGAGGCCGAGTCTGTGTGATGCAGCAGGAACGGACGTACGTGGCTCCTCAGTGATAATTCCGCCTACTGCATTCACGGTAAGATCTGACATACACGGTCGTCCTGATCTTGCTTCATCATTTACAGATCCCGTTTGTTTAAATTTGTTCACCAATTTTTGGCTTGTCTTGTCTATTGGCCTCGGCTTATGAAATCTCCTTCTAAACTTCTCTCTGATGTCATTGTATTTCTTTCCCTCGATTCGCCAAATTACTATTGCCACACGCACTTCTATATTCATTCTAAGGGCTTCTGAAAAGAAAAATAGAAAAAAATAATTATTCCACAAAAATAGATCCTGACTTTATGTACACCCTGTATATTAAGTTTAGCATTTAAGTTGTTTTGTAAGTACATGGAAAAATGATACATAACTCATAAAAAAAAATTGATCTATGGGAAGCCACAAGTCTTTGACAGGTATGTTTCACGACACAACCAGTCAGACAGAGCCATCGGGATGATGCATCCAGTACTTGTTTAGTTTAACACTCAAGTCAGTTCACCCAGCTGCCTCACACATGACTCAGTGTGAAAGAAAAATAAGAAGCATTAAGAATTGCTTTTGTTACATCATGGATTGGAGGAAGAATAAGATCATGTTTTAATTCATGAAACAGTAACCAATATCACAATAAAAAGTTCCGGTTCTGGCCAGTTATTTTTCTAAAGTTCCAGCCAGAACTAGAACTTCATAAAAATTGAAGTTTCAGCCAGAAGTAACTGGCTGGAACTAAGTTCCGGTGCATCACTAGTTATTTTGGCAGACATTTTTAAAAATAGTAAAACATAGGACATGCAATGTCTGTTTGAGAACTAGTTCTTGATGAAAATATTTAATTAAGCCATTTTAATCAGAATTGATGTATGTATATAATTATTTGCCAATCAGTCAAAGTAGCCTCCTCCCCTCTCCCCTCTCATTTAATTATGCTTGAAATTAGAATGGACAGGGCCTAAAAAATTATATATTCCTTTCATTATAGGACCTTTAGTGTTTATTATTGAGGTTAAAAAAAACCCAAATCATTATTCACATGGTTTTTTTTGGTTGACTGAAATTAGTTTGAACTCATGTTTAAAGAACAAATGAAGTTTGATTTTTCTTTTTGGTAAGAAAATTTGTTCCCATTTCAAACTTACTTTACTAAATTAAATAGTTCACTGACTGTTCTGTACATTGTCTCTGAACCAGATATTAATAAACTAAATTTTACTTCCACAGCATTTAGACAATATTAAGAATTTCAGTCCCAAAATGATGATTTTAATCAATATAGAGAATTTTTAAAATTTGTATGGAAAAGGGTTAATATATTTTGCCATAATAGTAAGTATAAGGCACATGTAAGCTACAGAAGCTCAGGGGCATTAGTACCTCCCAGTTGTGGTAGGAATGGGCAGACTTGAGCCACACATACAAATGTTTATCAAACCAGCCCTTAACTCATTTGCTCACACAGACAAGACAAAGTGTAGGTTGTCTGCAAATCTTTTACAGTACAAGAGATCAGTTTATGGTGTAGAAGTTCTTAGAAATTAGCTGATGTAGAACTAATTATCCATGAATTATTCAAGAATATTTTAATCAAACCATTGACTAAAAACTAATAGTAAAAAAGAATGGTGTAGAAACAACACGGTAAACTGCAGAATTAAAAAATTGTTTGTATTTTGATCAATGATAAGTTTGTTTGCATTCTCTGTAGCAGGAAAAATATGAAGCATATAAATATTATGGTTTTAGCCAAGTAATTGGCTTAAAACCAAATGTTCCAACTAAACTAATTTTATATAAATCATTTGCAGCATTCCAAACCAAAGCGGAACCCAATAGCAAAATTAGAACTTAAAACAACCAAGTCTTTACTTAATTCTGAACATAATGGAAACCAGAAAGACCGACTCAGAGGAAAGATTATATTTAAGTGTTATATTTGCACTTATCAAACAGAGTTAAAGAAAAATCTTAGACGACATTTAAGAGTTCATACTGGAGAAAACACTGCAGCACAGAGAAGTACTCTTCGAGAGCATTTAAGGGTTCATACTAGAGGAAAACCTTCTAAATGTGGTATTTGTTCTTACACTGCAGTATTCAAAAGTAATATTCAACAGCATTTAAGAGTTCATACTGGAGAAAAACCTTTTAAATGTGATATTTGTTCTTACACTGCAGCACAGAGAAGTACTCTTCAACAGCATTTAAGAGTTCATACTGGAGAAAAACCTTTTAAATGTGGTATTTGTTCTTACACTGCAGCATTCAGAAGTAATATTCAACAGCATTTAAGAGTTCATACTGGAAAAAAACCTTTTAAATGTGATATTTGTTCTTACACTGCAGCACAGAGAAGTACTCTTCGAGAGCATTTAAGGGTTCATACTGGAGAAAAACCTTTTAAATGTGATATTTGTTCTTACACTGCTGCACAGAGAAGTACTCTTCGAGAGCATTTAAGGGTTCATACTGGAGAAAAACCTTTTAAATGTGATATTTGTTCTTACACTGCAGCACAGAGCAGTACTCTTCAACAGCATTTAAGAGTTCATACTGGAGAAAAACCTTTTAAATGTGGTATTTGTTCTTACACTGCAGCATTCAAAAGTAATATTCAACAGCATTTAACAGTTCATACTGGAGAAAAACCTTTTGAATGTGGTATTTGTTCTTACACTGCAGTATTCAAAAGTAATATTCAACAGCATTTAAGAGTTCATACTGGAGAAAAACCTTTTAAATGTGATATTTGTTCTTACACTGCAGCACAGAGAAGTACTCTTCGAGAGCATTTAAAGGTTCATACTGGAGAAAAACCTTTTAAATGTGATATTTGTTCTTACACTGCAGCACAGAGAAGTACTCTTCAACAGCATTTAAGAGTTCATACTGGAGAAAAACCTTTTAAATGTGGTATTTGTTCTTACACTGCAGCATTCAGAAGTAATATTCAACAGCATTTAAGAGTTCATACTGGAGAAAAACCTTTTAAATGTGATATTTGTTCTTACACTGCAGCACAGAGAAGTACTCTTCGAGAGCATTTAAGGGTTCATACTAGAGAAAAACCTTTTAAATGTGGTATTTGTTCTTACACTGCAGCATTCAAAAGTAATATTCAACAGCATTTAACAGTTCATACTGGAGAAAAACCTTTTAAATGTGATATTTGTTCTTACACTGCAGCACAGAGAAGTACTCTTCGAGAGCATTTAAGGGTTCATACTGGAGAAAAACCTTTTAAATGTGATATTTGTTCTTACACTACAGCACAGAGAATTTCTCTTCAACAGCATTTAAGAGTTCATACTGGAGAAAAACCTTTTAAATGTGATATTTGTTCTTACACTGCAGCAAAAAGAAGTACTCTTCAACAGCATTTAAGAGTTCATACTGGAGAAAAACCTTTTAAATGTGATATTTGTTCTTACACTGCAGCACGCAAAAGTGGTCTTGAATATCATTTAAGAGTTCATACTGGAGAAAAACCTTTTAAATGTGATATTTGTTCTTACACTGCAGCAAAAAGAAGTACTCTTCAACAGCATTTAAGAGTTCATACTGGAGAAAAACCTTTTAAATGTGATATTTGTTCTTACACTGCAGCACGCAAAAGTGGTCTTGAATATCATTTAAGAGTTCATACTGGAGAAAAACCTTTTAAATGTGATAGTTGTTCTTACACTGCAGCATGCAAAACTAGTCTTCGAATGCATTTAAGAATTCATACTGGAGAAAAACCTTTTAAATGTGATATTTGTTCTTACACTGCAGTATTCAAAAGTAATATTCAACAGCATTTAAGAGTTCATACTGGAGAAAAACCTTTTAAATGTGATATTTGTTCTTACACTGCAGCACAGAGAAGTACTCTTCGAGAGCATTTAAGGGTTCATACTAGAGAAAAAACCTTTTAAATGTGGTATTTGTCTTACACTGCAGCATTCAAAAGTAATATTCAACAGCATTTAAGAGTTCATACTGGAGAAAAACCTTTTAAATGTGATATTTGTTCTTACACTGCAGCACGCAAAAGTGGTCTTGAATATCATTTAAGAGTTCATACTGGATGGCTGGAATAAGTACTAATGATAGGTGTAGATTCTGTCATGTTGAGGTGGAAAGTGTTGGCCATCTAATATCAGGCTGCAGGGTGCTCCTGGCAGATGGATACTATACAGCCAGACACAATAAAATCTGTAAATATATTCACCGGAAGATTATGATAGCATTAGAATTAGAATGCAATAAAAATGTATGGGAACACACACCTGCACCAATTACTGGAAACAACCAGTATACCATATACTATGACACAATAATCCCAACAGCCACTTTTATAGATAATTCTGCAGTAAAACCGGACATAGTAGTGTGGGACAAGAGGGAAAGGAGTGCCTTACTTATTGAGGTCAGTGTCCCAAATGATTATGGCCTTAATAGAGCGGAAAGGGAGAAAATTACAAAATACCAGGCACTCATATATGATATGAAGAGAAACTGGAGACTGAAAGATGCTGCCATTCTCCCCATTATAGTTGGGGCAACAGGTATGATGAAAAACAACTTACCAACTTACCTGAACTCAATCCCAGGACAGCCCCAGGCCATAGAAATCCAAACAGGGGCATTAAAAGGAATGGTCACCCTCCTTAAGCAAACACTAGGACAAGTTCAGACCTAGTCGAAGTGTTTGGCTTCGGGTAGAAGCCCCACTTCTAACTGTAAAAAATATATTAAAGAGTATAAACCAAAAGGGATAGGGGATTTAAAGAATACTTCCCACGTGGTCCCAGCGTGTCATAAAAGGCGACAAAATAAGGGATGGGTGCCGGGGAAACCACTCCCACCTGTATGTAGCTTTCCACAAACAAGAATGGGATGTAATGTCTACTAAGGAAAGTTCACACACTGGCAGGATGTCACCCAGGATAAAAAGGTCCCTCAACCCGCTTACGTACCAGGGTGGGTGAGGTGAGCAATGGTGCAACTTTTCTCAGTCCCAGAGGAGAAGATTCTTCACCAAAGGGATCAATGCGGGGGATCCCACCAGGTCAAGGTATTGACCCTGGACCCCAGCTTTTCCATCAGACGATGGGCCCAGCAAAAACATATGTCAGTATGACACAATAAACTGGACCATTGGAGAAAAGAAAAGAACGTAAGCCTAGTGACAAAACGCTAAGCCAAGTTCAGATATAGTTGAAGTGTTTGGCTTCGGGTGGAAGCCCCACTTACAGCTATTAAAAATACTAAAAGGAGTATAAACCAAAAAGAGAAAACCTTTTAAATGTGATATTTGTTCTTACACTGCAGCACGCAAAAGTGGTCTTGAATATCATTTAAGAGTTCATACTGGAGAAAAAACTTTTAAATGTGATATTTGTTCTTACACTGTAGTATGCAAAATTAGTCTTCGAAGGCATTTAAGAATTCATACTGGGGATGGGGTATTTGAAAGAATACTTCCCACATGGTCCCAGCATGTCATAAAAGGCGACTAAAAATAAGGGAAGGGTGTGAGGGAAACCCCTCCCACCTGTATGTAGCTTTCCACAAACAAGAACGGATGTAATGACTACTAAGGAAAGCACACACTGGCAGGATGTCACCCAGGATAAAAAGGTCCCTCAACCTGCTTACACACCAGGGTGGGTGAGGTGAGCAATGGTGCAACTTTTCTCAGTTCCAGAGAAGATTCTTCACCAAAGGGATCAATGCGGGGGATCCACCAGGTCAAGGTTTTGACCCTGGACCCCAGCAGTTAAATCCGACAATGGGCCCAACAAGAAACATATGTCAGTATGACAGTAAATTGGACCATTGGAGAAAAGAAAAGAACTTAATCTTAGCAGCAAATCAACGCTGAGCCAAGTTCAGATATAGTGAAGTGTTTGGCTTCAGGTGGAAGCCCCACTTACAGCTATTAAAAATACTAAAAGGAGTATAAACCAAAAAAGAGAAGAACCTTTTAAATGTGATATTTGTTCTTACATTGCAGCATGCAGAAATAGTCTTCAACAACATTTAAGAGTTCATACTTTAGACAGGGCCATAGCCAGACCAAATCAGTAGGAGGGGTGGAAAAATTGACAGGGGTGACAATGAAAAAATTTAATGTCATTTTTTGTGAATATCAAAATATACTGCAGAAATTACATTCAAAACTATACCAAGTAAAACACCGTAGGCTAAATAAAAAAAATGATCAAACCAATACATAGATAGGCATATTGGGTTATAGAATACAATATTTAGTCAAAATTTAGTGTAAATAAAAGTCTTTGTAAGTTTTTTTTAATTTTAGAATAACTGTATGTGGCGAGTTTTTTTAGCGAAATTCTTTAGGAATTCAAACATGTCTATTTGCTTCATTCTCTTATTTTCAAAGGCAAGTAAAACAAGTTGGCTTTGGTTTTTTTGTAGCATGGAACGCCGTTGCAGTTGTTTTTCCCAGGGTAGGCATATTATTTTCCAGGCTGGGCTTTGACCCCCATGGCCCCCCCTTGGCTACGGGCCTGACTTTAGACCAAAGTCCCCCCGCCAAAGGTGTAAACCAAAACCACCTCCTTGGAAAGTTAAATTAACTAAACAACTTACACAAGCCAGACGAGAATTGAACCAATTAAAGCAATATTTCCAAGCACCCACACAACAGGGAAAACTCAAAAAAACAAATAGGGAAAATAGAGAGAGATAATCAATTACATGACAAGGTGCTGGAATTGGAGGGAAAAATCCCAGCAATAGCCAATAGAATCAGGAATAAACAAAAGCAGATTGACATGAAAAACCATAACAAACAATTTTCATCAAACCCTAGAGGCTTTTACCAAAATCTCATTAGGGAAAGAATAATAGTCCATGAACCACCAGATCAAACCCAGTTGGGGACATACTGGAAACCCCTCTTTGAAACCCCTGAACAGCATAATCAGGATGCTGACTGGATAGAGACCATCAGGGTGGCAAATGAGGGTAAACCAGAAATGGAGGAGCTATTTATAATGGATGACAAGATAAGAAGGAAACTGGCAAAATTCTCCAACTTTAAAAAACCTGGCCTAGACAAGCTCCTGAATTTCTGGCTGAAACAGGTCATGGCATTACACCACCATTATACTGCTGCTTTTCACAGAATTTTGTAGGGAGTAGAAGAAACACCAGAATGGCTTACAAGTGGAGACACAACCCTCATCCCTAAGACCTGTGAGACAAATCTCCCAAATAAATACCGCCCAATCTACTGTCTCACCACCACCATCTATAAACATTTTACAGGCCTAATTGCAGACAGTATATATGAACACCTGGATGCTGGAGACTATCTGGAAAAAGAACAGAAAGGATGTTGAAGAAACTGCTTAGGCACAAAGGATCAGCTGCTCATCAACAAAATTACCCTTGAAGACTGTAAGAAGAGAGGCAGAAACCTTATTATGGCATGGATAGACTATCAGAAGGCATTTGATAGTGTCCCACACTCGTGGATTTTGGAATGCCTTAAACTGTACAAAATCCACACTCAAACAAACATCAATCTTACCCATGAAAATGGGAAAATATCCATTCCCCCATGTCAAGATTATGAGGGATATATTCCAGGGGTACAGCTTATCACCCTTGCTATTCTGCCTCACCCTGGAACCCCTTAGCAAACTACTTAGCAATAATAACAAGGGCTACAACCTCGGTCAAACTAGGTGAAGAAATCCAGACTGTGTACTGAACCATCTACTGTTTATGGATGATTTGAAGCTGTACGCAGACTCTGACCAAAACCTGGAATGCCTATTAAGGATCGTCCATACTTTCTCTGGTGACATCAAAATGAAGTTTGGATTGGACAAGTGTGCTAAGTGTACACTTAGAGGGGCCAGGAAAATACAAACCCATAACATCAATTTAGGAAGAGACTGAGATTAAAGACTTGGAAGAGGATAGTTCCTACAAATACCTTGGGATAGAAGAAAGTGGAAATAAAACAGCGGCAAATGTGAGAAAAAATCAGTGGAGAGTATGTACAAAGACTGAAAAAGATCTGCAAAACCCAACTTACAACAAAGAACAAAATAACAGCCATAAATCAACTCGCCGTCCCTGTTATCAATTATAGTGTAGGGATCATAGACTGGCCACAATCAGAACTAAATAAACTAGATGTTAAGACTAGAAAAATCCTCACTCTAAATAGAACATACCAGAACCAGTGTCTTCCCAGATTGTACCTACCAAGAAAACTGGGAGGAATAGGATTGACTGAGGTTAACCAGCTGCACCAATCATCGACCATCAGCATTGGGCACTATCTGAAAAGTTCAAGTAGTCCTACAACAGCTCTGGTCTGTGAACACCACAACACAAGGGTAACGCAACATACTTCCATAACCAAACTGACCCAGCACTTTGGAGGCAATAATATGACAGAAGAAGTAGAAACTGAATGAGTACCAGCCACCTTAATAGCTATGAAAAGTCACAAAGGATTTGTTCAGGAACAACAGGCCAAGCATGCAGAAGAATGGGAAAACCATCAAAGAGCTGGAAGATATTATCAAGAATTACAGGAGGACTATATCAACAAAGAAGGATCATTGGAATGGTTAAGGAGAGGAGTTCTGCAATATGACAGAGAGTGACTAATAATGGTTGCCCAAGATCTTGCACTCCTAACAAATGCATTTAAAAAAATGGCTGGACTAAGTAATAATGACAGGTGTAGAGTCTGTCATGTTGAGGTAGAAAGTGTTGGCCATCTAATATCAGGCTGCAGGATGCTCCTGGCAGAGGGGTACTATACAGCAGACACAATAAAATTTGCAAATATATCCACTGGAAGATCATGATAGCATTGGAATTAGAATGTAGTGAAAATGTATGGGACCATGCACCTGCACCAATCACTGGAAACAACCATTATACTATATACTATGATAACAGTAATTCCAACAGCCACTTTCATAGACAATTCTGCAGTAAAACTGGACATAGTAGTGAGGGACAAGAGGGAAAGGAGTGCCTTACTTATCAAGGTCAGTGTCCCAAATGACTATGGCCTTAATAGAGCGGAAAGGGAGAAAATTACCAAATACCAGGTGCTCATATATGATATAAAGAGAAACTGGAGATTGAGAGAAGCTGCCATTCTCCCCATCATAGTTGGGGCAACAGGTATGATGGAAAATCAACCTATCAACTTACCTGAACTCAATCCCAGGTACAGACCCGGATCTGGGGGGGGGGGGCTATGTGGGCTGCAGCCACGGGCCCCGCATTTGAGGGGGGCCCCCAAATTTTCTACATTATTTATTTTAATTTTAGGTGTGTATAAAATTATTAATTCAGGAAAATATAACGTAAAATAAAGTAAAATATTTGTAAAGTAATATGTTTGTTCTGAAAACTAAATAAATAAAGTAAAGTAATATGTTTGTTCTGAAAACCTTTAATTTTCCTCGTAAACAAAGCTTATAATCCTTATATAATAAAAATTGTAGCCAAGGGGGGCCCCCAAAAAAATAATTAGCCACGGGCCCCCATTCTTCTAGATCCGGGCCTGCCCAGGTATGATGGAAAATCAACCTATCAACTTACCTGAACTCAATCCCAGGACAGCCCCAGGCCATAGGAATCCAAACAGGAGCATTAAAGGGAATGGTCACCTTCTTTAAACAAACGCTAGGACAAGTTCAGACATAGTTGAAGTGTTTGGCTTTGGGTGGAAGCAATTGTCCCTCTAATTTTTTTTAGTCCATGTGCACAAGAAATTTTCGTTGTGCATACATTTAGATTCATGGTGAAAAATTGTGCAAACTTTTCTGAGCACTATCATCATCAAAATGGAATATATATATAAATATTAAATAATTAATAAATATTATTTCCATAAGGTGATAGCTTGATCATTACGGTACTATTAAATGGATATTAAAAAACTGTTTACAATATTATATATTCTTAAAAAAGAAAACATTTTATCCATTCTAAAAATATGAATAAAATAAAAAGTAGTAAAATAAAATTCAACAAAATAAAGAAATAAAAATAACAATTGAAAATGGCTATTTTAGTTATCATTTCTCAAAACAATTTTTAGCATTTAGCAATTTAAAATAGACTAGCAAGATTAATACATGATTTTATCGATTCACAAAATAGGAATAAAATAAAAAATTATTTTATTTTTTATGAATTATGAGATAATTACTATTCGTTTTTATGCAAAAATAAGAAAGAGAAGGTTTATATTCAATGCGTTAATGTATGAAATAAAAAAAATGCAAATATATAGAGTAAAAAAAATCTGTATTGCGTAATTGCGCGGACGTTGGCAAAGTTGGGCGGAAGGGTTAATACTTAAAAGAGTGACTATAGAGTATGTTGATGCAAATGGTCAGACCTTGTGTGATGGTATATTTTGAAATTACTTCATTTACTGTCGTGATTCATGATACGCTTGAGCCTGTGCACATTTTATTTTGCTGTGTGTGTGCATACACACGCACACCTTAGAGGGAACATTGGGTGGAAGCCCCACTTCTAACTATAAAAAATACAATAAAGAGTATAAACCAAAAGTGAAAAATCCTCACTCTAAATAGAACAACATACCGGAACCAGTGTCTTCCCAGATTGTACCTACCAGGAAAACTGGGAGGAATGGGGTTGATTGAGGTTAACCAGCTGCACCGATCATCAACCATCAGCATTGGGCAGTATCTGATGAGTTTGCATAGCCCTACAATAGCTCTGGTCCGTCAACACCACAACACAAGGGTAACGCAACATACTTCAATAACCAAACTGGCCCATCACTTTGGAGGGAACAATATGACAGAGGAAGTAGAAAAGTCAAAGAGTACCAGCCACCTTAATAGCTAAGAAAAGTTGCAAAAGATATGTGCTGGAACGACAGGCCAAGCATGCAGAAGAATGGGAACAACATCAAAGTGCTGGAAAATACTATCAAGAACTACAGAAGGACTATAACAAAGAAGGATCATTGGAATGGTTAAGGAGAGAAGTTCTGCAATATGATGGAGAGCAACTAATAATTAATGGGTGCCCAAGATCTTGCACTCCTAATGAATGCTTTTAAAAAAATGGCTGGAATAAGCAATAATGATAGATGTAGATTCTGTCATGATGTGGTGGAAAGCATTGTCCATCTAATATCAGGCTGTAGGGTGCTCATGGCAGATGGGTACTATAACAGCCAGACATAATAAAATTTGCAAATATATCCACTTGAAGATCATGATAGCATTAGAACTAGAATGCAGTAAAAATGTATGGGACCACACGCCTGCATCAGTCACTGGAAATAACCATTATACTATATACTATGATACAGTAATTCCAAAGCCACTTTTATAGACAACTCTGCAGTAAAACCAGACATAGTAGTGTGGGACAAGAGGGAAAGGAGTGCCTTACTTATTGAGGTCAGTGTCCCAAATGACTACGGCCTTAATAGGGTGGAAAGGGAGAAAATTACCAAATACCAGGTGCTCATTTATGACATAAAGAGAAACTGGAGATTGAAAGAAGCTGCCATTCTTCCCATCATAGTTGGGGCAACAGGTATGATGAAGAACAACCTATCAACTTACCTGAACTCAATACCAGGACAGCCCCAGGCCATAGAAATCCAAATAGGGGCATTAAAGGTAACAGTAGTCACCCTCCTTAAACAAATGCTAGGACAAGTTCAGACATAGTTGAAGTGTTTAGCTTTGGGTGGAAGCCCTGCTTCCAGCTATAAAAATTACAATAAAGAGTAAAACCAAAAGTGAAGAGAAGAGAAATGGACACTGATATGGGCTACAAAGTATGTCACAGAAACATGAGAGACAGAAGGACATCACAAGGGAAGGGAATGGAGAGAGATCTTCTTCCACTTTTGCTCATGTAAGAGAAACTCCAGCTACAAGATTGACTTCTCAGAAGCACAAATTCATATCCTAGAAAGTATTTAGTGAACAAGAAATAGAATTCATGAATGATGAAATAGATAAGCTTATCCGCAATGAAACCAGCCCAATAATGAAACCTATTCCACTATTCCAGTGCCTTGATACAGCACAAAATATTGATAATGATTCATCTGATAACTCATTGGATACACAAAGCAGGCAGCACACCAGCCAACATTCTTTAACCAATCCAAACCACCAGATAGGAATGGGTGGCTCACCACCCACTTCGCCTGGATCCTCTGATTCATTATTACCTTCCCCTGGATCCTCTGATTCACTATTACCTTCCCCTGGATCCTCTGATTCACTATTACTTTCCCCTGGATCCTCTGATTCACTATTACCTTCCCCTGGATCCTCTGATTCACTATTACCTTCCCCTGGATCCTCTGATTCACTATTACCTTCCCCTGGATCCTCTGATTCACTATTACCTTCCCCTGGATCCTCTGATTCACCATTACCTTCCCCAGCCAGATCAAGAACCCCCCCCCCCCTCACCACCACAACATGAAGATATAGATTTACAGCAAATAGAAATAGAGGAGGAATTAGCAAATCTAATTGAAATTGTTAAAACCATGAATATGGAAAACTGGCCCAAACTGATTAAACTTAGTAAAAATAGATAGTTTAAACAACAATTATACAGAGTAAATGTAGCAGTTAATAGATTAATCCCAGTCAACACAGACCTTACTGAACTTAATCAAGTAAATTATGCTGCTGGCCTATACATGCAAAGAAACTTCTCCCAAACTTCAGACCAAGCCCCCCCCCCCCCCCCCCATAACAAGGTGCTGGAATTGGAGGGAAAAATCCCAACCATAGCCGGATCAAATGTAGAATTCGGACCCCAGCCTCCTTTAGTTAGCTTTATAAGGCTAACTAATGAAAATATCACAACCTAACCTAACCAATCGTTAGGTTAACTGTACGCCCTTGATGATTGGTTAGGTTAGGTCATGATATTTTCGTTAGTTAGCCTTATAAAGCTAACTAAAGAAGGCTGGGGTCCGAATTCTACATTTGATCCCCATAGCCAATAGAATCAGGAATAAACAAAAGCATATTGACATGAAAAACCATAACCAAAATCTCATTAGAGGAAGAATAGCAGTCCATGACCCACCAGATCAAACCCAGTTGGAGTCATACTGTGGAAGCCCCTCTTTGAAACCCCTGAACAGCATAACCAGGATGCTGACTGGATAGAGATAAGCTCTCAAATTTCTGGCTGAAACAGGTCATGGCATTACACCACCATTACACTGCTGCTTTTCACAGAATTTTGCAGGGAGAAGAAACACCAGAATGTCTTACAAGTGGAGATACAACCCTCATCCCTGAGACTCTAAAGACAAATCTCCCAAATAAATACCACCTAATTTGCTGCCTCATTGCAGACAATATATATGAACACAGATGCTGGAGAAAGAACCAAAAGGATGTAAAAGAAACTGCTTTGGCACAAAGATCCACCTGCTCATTAACAAAACTATCTTTGAAGACTGTAAGAAAAGAGGCAGAAACCTAAGTATGGCATGGATAGACTATCAGAAGGCATTTGATAGTGTTCCACACTCGTGGATTTTGGAATGCCTCAAGCTGTACAAAATTCATCCTACCCTTATTAGTACTTTAACAAACCAGATTACAAAATGGAGAACAAATGTCAATCTCACCCATGAAAATGGAAAAATATCCATCCCCCATTTCAAGATTATGAAGGGTATATTCCAGGGAGACAGCTTGTCACCCTTACTATTCTGTCTCACCCAGGACCCCCTAAGCAAACTACTTAGCAATAACAACAAGGGCTACAACCTCACTCAAATTAGGCAAAGAAATCCAGACTGTTTTGAACCATGTACTGTTTATGGATGATTTGAAGCTGTATGCAGACTCTGACCAAAACCAAGAATGTCTATTACAGATAGGGGCTGCAACCTGTCAGAGGGAAGACAGACATCTAATCATGACCATAAACCATTTGTTGTTTATGGATGACTTAAAGCTGCATGCTGGAGGTAAGGAGATAACTGTGTGAAAGATTGTGACAAGTAGATAGATGGAGGAACTGAGCTTTTGAGGCACTGAAAGCCACAAGGTTTTTTTTTGCCCTAATCAGAGATAGCAGAAAGATCAGAGGTCATGTGTACCATAGCCATCGTAAGTGAATCATGGAGTGACTGTTGAGAGGGATGCTTTGCAAAGAAGGTGGAGAAGGAAGAGTGGAATCATCACCATAGGATCAGATAGGACAGGAAGTGCAACTTAATAGATGACTAATAAATAGAGAGAGAATGTGGGTGACAGGACAACCCTGAGGAACACCACTGTTAATAGCTTAGGAGAAGAACAGTGGCAATCTACAACCACAGCCATAGAAAGTAAATCAGAAATGAAGGCACAGATAGAATTATCGAAACCAAAGGAGGGTAGTTTGAAAATTAACCTCTTAATGAATTTGCCCGAGTATACTCAGGAATCAATTTATTTGCATGCAGTTTAAAAAATTTTGAGAGATTATTCGTGCATCCACTCTGATTGGTCAATTATTGCCTCATGACATATTTTGGGCGTGGCTTGGAGTACAACTTGACTGTGTGTGTTTGTGTGTGTAGCATTCCAGCCCATGCCTGGCTCTAATATGTATGATTCAGTCTGGTGCCTATTGTTTGTGTTATCATGTCTGCTAAAGCAAGCTGTTTATAAAATTGGTTATTTAGTGTTTATTTAGCCCTCTAACATGCAAAGTGATAGTGAAGAATTTTTGTTAGACAGTGAAAATCTACATTTGAGCAGTTCAGAAGATGAATGCAGTGATTCTAGTTATACAGAAAGTTTAGCAGAAAGTGATTCAGATGATGATTTGAACAGTTGCCACATGTGGCAAAAAGTGACGCAATCAACAATAGTTCCTCCAAGATTTCCTTTCACAGTCAATCCTGTAAACTCGAACATTCCACCTGATGGAAATGCATTAGATTTTTTTAACTTATATTTTGATGATGAGTCGATTGATATTATTGTAAAAGAAACAAATCATTATGCAGCTCAGAGTAGCAACAGTGATTGGACAGAAACAAATAGTGATGAGATAAGAGGTTTTTTGGAATAACAATGCTTTAAGGGTTTGTTGCAAAGCCTAATTATTGGTTGTATTGGTCAAAAAAGCCTATGATTGATATGCCATTTTTTAGAAATTGTATGTCTGAAAAGATTTAAAACTTTTGAAAAGATACTTGCATTTTGCCAATAATGAAAATTATGACCCAGATAATCATCCAAATCCTGAACTAAATAAAGTATTTCCAATTTATGAAATCCTAAATAACAAATTCAAATCCCTGTACACCCTGGACTGTGATGTAACAATTGATGGAAGCCTTATGCTGTATAAAGGATGTCTCGGGTGGGTACAATACATTCTTTTGAAAAGAGCTTGATTTGGAATAAAACTTTACAGGCTATGTTTGGTCTGCGATCATTTATACTGGAAAAGGAACTCTATTGGATCAGGATTTTAAAGATCTTCCAATATCTTCGCAAATTATGACAATAATGAAGCTATTACTGGAAAAAGGTCATTGTTTGACCACAAGTAATTTCTATACATCTCCACAGCTTGCTGACTTATTGCTAAAGCATTGAACAGATACCTATGGCACTGTGAAGCAGACAGGAAAAGAAATGCCTTCACAGCTAAAAACTAAAAAGCTGAAGAAGGGCGAAATTTTGGCATTCAGGTGTGGTATAGTACTAGCCATGAAATGGAAAGACAAGAGAGATGTATGGTAATGTCTATCAACTGTTCATTCTTCAGAAATGATAGAATGCGAACAAAAGTAACAAGTTATTCATATTCCGTGCATTGTTCAGGATTATAATAACACCATGGGTGAAGTTGATCGAGTTGATCAGTCCCTTTCAACCTACCCAATTATGAGAAAATGAGGAAAGAAGTATTATCACAAATTATTTTTTCATTTACTAGAATCAAAAGTCACATGGTCAACCAGGAACTAGTGCTACCCCTCTTCAGCTCTCAGGATGGCATTTTCCAGATGTTATTCCTGCAACTGAAAAGAAAACCAATCCAACAAGGCTGTGCACAGTTTTTTCATGGAAAAAAATGCAGCAGGGAAAAAGGTCCAGCATGAATCAAGATATTACTGCAAAGAATGTGAAGTAAGCCTATGGTGTGGCACCTTGTTTCATGGATTACCACACACAACTTAATTTTTATTAACTTGTTTCTTATTTTCTTTATAATGCACAGTTTAAGTTTATTATTAAATCAGGAGTTTTGGTATTTATAATTAATCCTGAGTTAATTCGGGTTAATTTTGACAAGTGTTCAAAGTGCATTATTAAGAGAGGAAAGAAGGTGAATGCAGAAAACCTGTATTAGCTGAAAATATTATTTTGGAGATCCAGGAGAAGATGCCACCTAGAAGTATCTAGGAATTGAAGAAAATGGCAAGAACAAGATAGATTGATAAATCAAATGCATAGATCCACCATAGTTAGTACAGGCCAATACCTGATTAAATATCTGATTATTGCCAAGAATCATAGCCAAAACCCTCACTCACCAAACTAGCAAAACACTTTTCACCAATTAACATTCATGAAGTGACATAAATACCAAAAAGACAATCACCTATAACAGCACAAAAGAGTTGGAAAGAGTTTACTGGAGATCAACAAAATGAAAAAGTGGAGTGGTTGAGGCAAAGTGCTAGAGCAGGCAAATTTCTATAGATCTACAGAAGCTAAGGCTAACAAAGACCCTAAGATCCACTTTAAGGTTAGACCAAGAGAAAGGAAAGAGTAGGGGGTTAAAAGAGGAGAACAAGGGGTTAAGTAATAAAACTTATCATTCGTGGGTTAACATTCATTCAGAAAAAGAGAGAAAGAAAGATTCACCATCATCATCTGCCAGCCACTGCCGACAAGTCGGAAAAATAGTCAAAGAGAATAGGAAAGGGGTGGAAGATGAAAAGAAGTAAAATAAGAATGCTTACAAACTATGCAAACACAGTCTTGCTTGGGTGGTTATATAGAGGTACCTTAGGTTTTGATGGAGAGTAAATTGTGATGGATGCTTAAGATCAAGCACTATACACAAATGGATTTAAAAAGATGGCTTGCATTTCACTTAATGATAAATGCCAGTTCTGCTAACAGGAAGTAGAGAGTATGGAGCACCTACTATTGGTGTATAAACACTTGTGGAGGATGGATATTACATAGACATAATATATGTAGGCTCATCCATTGTTCCCTATGTAAAAAGAACCAGATCCCAGTCACCAAAAGGGAAAAGGTGGGATCATAACCCACAACCAGTCATTGGAAATGAAGAGGTTACCATTTTCTGTGAAACCATCATACCCACAGGAACACAGAAAACGGAGCAATAAATCCAGACATAGTAATATGTGGGAAAAAAACCTACCTTTGACAATAGATGCAAATGTTCCGAATGATTATAAAATTAATGTGAGAGAGAGAATATCAACCTGTATGAAGAACCAGTATCAAGAATGACTGGAATTCCCATGCATTAGATATAATATAATACAATACCTGTCAGAACTGAAGCTGTAGGAATAATGCAGAAACTTAAAAGAACTATCTGAACGATATTAAAGCATCAATAGCAGATGGTGAAGTACAAATTGAAGCATTAAGGGGAACAGTAACCATCTTGAAAAGAGTGCTCAGGATTAACTTGTATTAATGAGCATTGCATAGACAAAGATAAGTACATACGGGTATACAAAGATAAGTCCCTGGAATGGCTAAGAGGAAGAATTGAAATTTGATAGAGGAAGATAATAGGAGCACAAGATCAAACTTGCTAAACAAATTGATTTAAAAAAGTGAGGGATCTCCAACAGTGACAATTGTTTTCTTCTACCAACAAACAAATTGTCAGCTACCTGATATGAGGGTTCCAAACCCTCCTGACAGATGACCACTATACAAAGAGAAACAACAAAATATGTAGTTTACTACACTGGAAGATTTGCAAAAATAGTAGCATAGCAGCTAGCTAATGAACAATCCTGAAAGCATGAGCCCCCAACAAACTACAGGAAATGACACTCAACATATGACAGAGTGATTGCAGGAGGACTGATTGAAAATGTGGCAGTGAAGTCTGACATTATTAAAGTATAAAAGGGAAAGAAACGCAAATATCATTTATGTAAGTGTGCCAAGTGACTGGCATAAACAGAACAGAGAGAGAAAAGGAACATAATAAATATAACACCAGCAACAAGTGTAGTAAAATAAACCTTGTCACAGTACCTGGACCAGATACCAGGTAGACTATCCACACTGGAAGTACAGATGCAATCTGAGAAACTTTAACCACCTTAAAATGTGCCTTTGGGAGTAAATTGCAGTCTATGGCACTTGTCCAACTCTTGGCAAAAGTTTGTCATTAAACTCAATCATAAAAGAAATAAAGCAACTGAGAAAAACAGTGTGTATGAGAAAAAGCATTTAAATATGGGATATGTTCCACA
The DNA here is from genome assembly GCA_023014485.1 of Bathynomus jamesi. Taxonomy (NCBI): domain Eukaryota; kingdom Metazoa; phylum Arthropoda; class Malacostraca; order Isopoda; family Cirolanidae; genus Bathynomus; species Bathynomus jamesi. Next base: position 70,619 of record JAJOZX010009310.1, read on the forward strand.
CTGCAGCACAGTAAATGAGCTTCAAGTGCTCTTGAAAGTTTCATCCATAATGAAACTAGGTCACACAGTCAGAAAGGAATATTAGAGAGAGAAAGAATAGAAACTGATCCAAATAACACAGTATATTGAGGAAAAAGGTTATCATCATCAAAATTTAACAGATCATAGAGACGTTTCAGAATAAATGAGGAGAAAAGGAAAAAGAAGACATTTGCAGAGGACCTATCAAAACTGTACAGGGAGTACCGTACTCCCCTTCAACACCCCTTCAAAAAGAATTAGTCAAGCAGTTCTGATATGATAGTGTCCTTGTAGCTGTGTGTGACTGTATTTTTTGGATTAAATTTATATTTGATGATAATGGCCTATTTTTAGTTTTAGTCGGAGAGTCCCTGCAAACTCTAAGGCAGGCTTTACTTGGCCCAGGTCAATCTTTCTGTTTAGGGTGTAGGCCATTTACCAAATGCTCACTTTCAGAATGTTCTGCCCAATGAACACTTTCTTTAGCGTATGTTGGGTGGAAGATTCTGTAGAGATATTTTTATAAACATTGATTAATTACCCAATATATGTTTTCTCTATATTTTCATCATTGCAGTGTTCTTCAGTTATTGTGTACATGTAATATAAAATGAGTATAACCCTAATACATGAACAGAGCCAAATCAAAATAGAGCATGTTCACATGAACTAAATATTGATGAAATTGCTGTAAAGGAGTGTACTGTAATAAAATTTCTTGGTGTAATGGCTAGATAAGAATATGCAGTGGAATAATCGTGTAAATTATATCTCAAAAATTATTTCAAGCAGCATTGCTTGATATATTTAAACAGACATGTAGTCACTAAACAGGTTTTATTAATTCTGTCATACTCTTATTGTTGTTCCTTGTATGCGGAAATTCTGCTAACAACACTTTAAACACTACCAACTTCCATGATCATTCTAGTGCATTATTTAAAGAGCTAAAACTACTAAAGCTCAAAGATGTAATCAAACAGACACATTTTATTTTAGATGCAAGTGTAAGAACAAAATCATTAACTAACAAAAGGTAAATAAATATTTTGACTCCTCAAAAAATCTACTCAGATCAGACTAGAAATAGATTAAAACATGTTATTCCTCAATTTAAATTTTCATTTTAAAAATTACCAATTTTCATTGGACTGAAACTGAAATGATTTACATGAGCTAATATAAAAAGTAATATGAATGTAAACTTGTTTAAAAACAAGTTGAAATCTCAATTAATAATGGAATACTAATAAAAATGTAGGATTAAATGTACATTACTTGTTCATCTGTTGTGTCTAATACTGTATTGATTTCTTTGTATAGTATTCATATATCTTCAACTTTTGACAATTTTATTTATAGTGTAATAATAACTTACTGTAATATTAATACATACTGTAATTAACAGTTCTTATTCATGATTCTATATTATTAATAATAATAACTTTTATTTTTAATTGACAGCCCAGTAAAGCCTAAAGCTTAAGGGCCAAATAAAATAAAATAAGAGTCCAATTTCACAATTATTTATTTTGTTGAATTTACTGTAACAACAAAAATTGTAGAATTGTATTTATTTTATTAATAATAAAGGTTATTCAATTCAATTCAATAAAAATAGTAATATGTAATATCAATTAAATTTTACTTGTGATGTCATAGTTTTGTATCAAAATGAGTGCAGTAATCCCTCACTTTACAGAAGGGTTACATTCCGTAAAATCCTTCCATAAGTGGATTTTCATACATTGAATCCTGTTTTCCCATTGAACTCCCATTATATATTTGGAGATATGTTCCTACAGAACAAAATCTTAACTCTACAATGTAACACACACACATAATAATGCAACAAATTGAATTTCTGTAAAGCAAGGAATGACTGTACTAAGTAAAATGTCAGACTATGTTATAATGCAATGTTATAATGTTTCAGACCAACAAACACCCTAGGATCCACTCATGGCTGGTCTACCTAACTGTGTTCATAATTGTGTATTGTGCATGTCCTCCATGGTGGCGGAGGGGACCTACAATTTTACGTGGGTTCTGAACCACAAAGAACATAAGTTTGAGAACTTTCAATTCATTTAACTATTTCTATATAAACTTTGTTCAGTGAAAATATAGTGCCTTTAATTTTTTTACTGATTCCCTACGAGACCTTTGGTAAGGTATTTTGGAATGAATTGTTTGTATTGCATTGATTTGTGTCTGTCTATTTGGGTAAAGAGTCAATTGCAGAGCCAGCACTCATACCCAATAATTCTTTTTGAGTTACCATTCTCAAAATGACACATCCTGGGCTGCATCATATCCAATGTTACAACACTGCTTTCTCTTGATCAGCAAAGTTAAGCAACAATGAGTTAGTAGTTGGATTGGAGACCATCTGCTGCATCTAGATTATGTAGTGACTTCTGGTTTGGATCCCATGTAAAACCATAGGTCCCCCTCCATCATATGACTGTAGATGCTTCATAGGAAGTAAAACCCCATCATTACATTATATACTTATCTAACAAATACAGGCCAGTTGGATTGTCTTCCAACCATGTATAAAATACTAACCAGAGAATTGACTGATCATATGGAAGAAAATGAAATAATGAATGTGGAACAAAAAGGCTGCAGTAGGGGGACTCACGGAACAAAGGACAAGATATTGATAAATAAGATCATAATAGAAAAGTGTAGGAAAAAAAAACAGTGAACTTAGATGATGTGGATACACTGTAAGAAGTGAAGAGCATTCATGGATTAAGGAAGTATTAAAAATTTATAAAATCAATCCTTTAATAAGAAACTACAAAATACTAGGGGCACTCAATATATTTTGCCCCCCCCCCTTTTTTTTTTTTAGCTAAATAATAGGCCATGGGGCTGAAATGTCTTTTGGACCGTAAGTTTGAACTTTCTATGCTTCACATAACTGGATTTTTCCAGTTTGAACCTCCCCTTGTATAAAACCGCTTTTAAATGCCCTTGTATAAAACCAATGGTTAATGCAGTTTTGAAAATGGTGTCTGACAGTGCTGTGCATCATAAACAGAGAGCTGTTATTGAGTTCTTAACCATAGAGAAACAGTTTGAAATATTCACAAGCATCAACAAAACATTTACTGAGATGATGTGATCGAAGCACAGTTGGACGCTGGTTTAAATGTGTGAGATCATTGGAGAGAGGGAGAACCAGCCTCAATGATGAGCCACGCAGCAGTCACCCAGCATCAGCTGTGACATCTCGCACTGTGCAATGCACTAACAGCATCATTCGATCAAATCGGTTGGATCACATAGAAGGAGCTATCACTGGAGGTAGGAATTAGTGAAGGAAATGTGAATATGATAATTCAGCAACTGGGCTACTCAAAAGTGTGCCCAAAGAAAAGAAATTGCTTCTGAGTCATTGGTTTGATACGAGACAGAAGGGGATGACTTCCTTTCACTAATTGTGACTGGGGATGAGACTTGGGTACACCACTTTGAACCTGAAACAAAATGCCAATCCATAACGTGGCTTCATGCACTCTCCACCAGGGGTGTGGAGCCAGAAAAAAAACTTTTGGCTCCGGCTCCGGCTCCAGAGCCATCTTTTTTAAATGTTTGGCTCCGGCTCCAGAGCCATCTTTTTTAAATGTTTGGCTCCGGCTCCAGCTCTGTCAAGTTATCAAAATCCAAATGTAGTTAGAGTGGTCATTGATCATACTCAACAACAGACAGATGAATACACTGTTGAATGATATTTGCAATAAAGGCTGAAAATACTCTCTAAATTTGACCTTTTTAATACATAAATCCAAAAAGAAATTATATTAATTGAAATTTGATGATGAACAAAAACTAAATTCTGAAAACTGAAGGGAGGCTTATCAAATGACATTAGCTACATTAACCCTAGGACCGGGTTACACCATCACAAACCCCGGGTGAATTTTACCCATTTTCGGAAATTAATATAAAAAGTTCTAATCGTGCTTTATTAAATGTATAGAAATAAATTGAAAATATAACTCTTGTACTTTAATTTCTTGCTATAAGAAGTTAAAAAAACATAAAGTAAGTACTGTGATGGGTAACTTAGATAAACCTTACTCACAATGCTTTAATATTACCTAACCTAACATTAAAATCTACTGTGAAGTTAATACTGCAGCTGCAGAGTTGAGCGTTGGCCTACAGTCACCCGAGTCATGAGAGCCTCAGCTGGCGCAGCCACAAGCCGCCTGGATCGCTACGAACTGTAGTGGAGATAGACAAAAACGGGGAAATTTTTGAGAGGCGAAAACTGACTTATGTGCACTAAATATTTTTTGTAGATATTTATTCATCATTTATGAACACTTTTTCATTCCAGACAACTTCAAAGAACATTATAACTTACCTGGTATTATACACAGTCAACACAGACAGGGCAGAAGTAGCGAGGGCACACAAGTCCACGACACTTGCGGCACCTGTGCCGCGTCTTCCTGTCGGACCCCTTAGGGCACAACGCAGCGCACCAAGGCACCTCTACTCTCTGCTACCACCGTGCCTGCCGGGCCTGCAGCAGTGCCAGGTGAAGGGAGGTTGCAGATGAGTGTCTTGGGGGGGCGTGACAGGAACGGCGAGTCGAGCCTCTTCTCTGCCCAGGGCGTGATGAGTCCCTGTGCCAATATTTGCATATATTTCCTCCTGATGATCCTGTTGCCACCTGTCCTAATTGCATTTTCATTGTGGATGACCCAGGAGTTGAGTACACAGGTGTTCAGCATCCCATAAAACACACACAGCGGCCATCTCTTGGTCTTGCGTCCACAGGAGTAGTGGGCACACATCTGGTCGAATGTGTCCACACCACCTTTCGTGTGATTGTAGAACTCGATGATCTCCGGCTTTCCTGTGGGTCCCAGGGCTGGCTGTGTGTGCATAGAAGACAACAGCAAGACGAGCTTCTTCTTGGTCTTGGACTTTGTTGGGATATATGTCACCAGAGTCATTTCCTTGGTGAAAAGGAATGCACTTGACCCTAGCCTGCGACTGGCCGTTTCCTTCATCTGCGACGGTATCTCCTTTTTATTCCCCCTGACCGTTCCAACAAGGGTCATGCCAGTGTCTAAGAGGTCCGTCACTAAGGGCACAGACGTGAACCAGTTGTCTGTGGTTACATTCCTTTGTGTCTGGTGGTATGGCCTGGTCAGCTCCTTGGTGTAGTAATGGCCAAGGTTGATGCCCTGCATGGGTCTTGTCCCATCCTTCCCCAGATAAGGGATCGCACCCACTAAGTACTTGCTATTGCTGTCATTGGCAAGAACAAGCTTGATCCCGTATTTAGCCGGCTTGTTGGGGATGTACATTCGGAAGGGGCACCTTCCTCTGAAACCAAGCAGCTGTTCGTCGACAGTCAGGTTCTCGCTAGGCACGTACATCCTCCCACAATTTCCTATAAAGTTGTCCCAGATCTTCCTAATGGCTGCGAACTTATCTGTCTTCCGCCTCTCCTCCCGTGTGTCAGGGTCATCAAAACGCAGACAATTCAGTAGGAACTCGAATCGACCCTGAGACATGGCCGCACGGTATGTGGCTGCGCCGGTGCAGGGGTTCCACATCTCTGATGTTGATAGATGATTGTCCCTCTGGCAGCCACTGAAGATGATAACCCCCAGAAGTGCACGCACCTCGGCTGGTTCTGTTCGAGTGTGTGTTCCAGTCTGCCGGCCGTACTTGGCAGCCTGCAAGTGGATTCGCTTGTTGCTCCATTCAACAATCTCGTCGATGATTTGGTCCTCAAACAGCAACGTGAAGCACTTGATTGGGGTGTCAGCACTCCGTGCCTCCGCTGTTGGCCCTGTGGTCATGCCGGATGGAAGGATGTTCCGTGATGGAGTTCTCATCGACGAACGAGACTGTGGCCGGCAACTCCACCTGAAGCCAGAAGTGCTTGCCAGGGTGCTGGTGTGGAAGTCAACGACTGAGGGAGCATCGTCGTCCTCATCAGGGCGCCTTTTTTTTCCCCTACGAGCAGCCGGGGCATCCGGAGAGGCGGCAGGGTCTGGGTCGAACACATGGCGGCTGGTGATAGGCCTAGCTGTCACGTGGGGCGAGCGTGGCTTGGCTGGTGTAGACGTGTGCCATGGTTTTTTCCATACACGGCGTCTGGTCTCCTCATCACTATGACTACTCTCATCATCATTTTCACTTGGTTCAGGTACATATTCTTTGTCAGTGTCACTATCATACATGACCTCATATTCTAGGTCATCTTCATTCTCTTCATCATCAGTTTCACTATAATCAGGTAATTCCCCAGTTGTGTTCATAATTCTTTCAAGCTCATCACTTGCGTAATACTTCACCTGTTTATTAGACATGATTCTTGCAATAGTAATAGCACTTTAGTACACCTAGAATGTCATAATCAATGCCTGTAAAGAAAAATAACGTAAATAGCAAACCAGAATATGTACACCACTGCAAACCTTGGGAGATTTCCACCCGCTAATAATTGCACCTTGTATCACAAACGTCGGGTGAAAATCACCCAAAATGTACTCTACAGGAAAAATCAAGCGAGCGACACTTAAACCACTACCTCTCTCGACCACGGCTAAACACGCACTGCAGCTACTGGTAAGGCAGGTGGCTGCCACCACTCCCCACAACATGGGTCACGTGATCAAAATATCGTGGGGTGATTTTCACCCGAGGTTTGTGTTCTAGGGTTAAAACATACAAATTAAGACTAATTTTTTCCAATTTTACCTTTTTAATACATAAATCCAAAAAAAAAATTATATTAATACAATTTTGATGATTAATAAAAAAATATTAAATTCTGAAAACTGAAAAGAAACTTATCAAATGATATTAGTTGCATTAAAATTAAAACGAAACAAGCAAATTCATACTGTAATTCTTTCATAAACTGATTTTTAAAATTCAAAATTATGTATAACAGTTTGTTCTTAAGAACAAGATTGTTTCAATCAAGTCCTCTTTCATTACTGCTCTCAAATCAGATTTTATGATTTTAATTGCTGAAAATAAACGTTCCACACTAACTTGAGTAGAGGGTAATGCAAGAACAAGTTGTGCGACATCTCGTATAATTTCAGGGTACTTAACTATTGCATCTTGTACTGACATAGTTTACTGGGATCAATCATAGTATTTTTAGATAATAGATTAAGATCTTTTAAGACAGCATTAGCAATTAAACAAGCATCATGGTTGCTTATTTTGCATCAGTCAACTGCCTTGCATGATTCTGGATATTGGTGTCGATTTTGAGAAGTGCTAGCTTCTGTACCGTATCTAACTTGTACTCGCTCAATTAAAAATCTTCATTTTGATGACCTTTTTCACTTTCAGAGCCGATCTCACCAATATCACATGAATTCAACTGCATTTCCTGGACAAAACTATTTTGCTTATCTTTAAAGAATTGTCTTTTATGCTTTCTGTATTCCATTTGTTGTAGTTTTGAAGTTTTCACTTTGTCCAACTTACCTATAATCATTTTTCATTCAGTATGGTGATTGATCCAGAATTCCCATTCATCATTAAGGATTTTCTCTGCCTTAGCGCATTTACACACCTCTTTTACGAGAACCGGAGGCATAGCACTTGCAGCAACATATGTCAAATAAATTTCTGAAGGAATCATATTTCCTTTGATAAGTGTGGAAGATCTTTTACTAATGGGATATTTTCTAAGTTCTTGTCCCTTCTCAATTAATCTTGTTACCTTAATTACTATGCTTTTGAAGTTGATTGTTGGAGTGGAAGCGTGGATATATACACTATATGATCAAAAGTATTCGGACACCCGGGAAAATCCGCATTTCTGCAAATATCACCTTCGCCGAAAGGTATGCTGGGAAAAAGCGTGGCGAAACTATAATGCTGAGGTGTTCTGTTAAGTTATCAGTAACTGTTGTGAAGCCATGCCGCGCGGATGTGAACTCTCCGAGTTCCAACGTGGACTCGTCATCGGATGTTATTTAAGTAACGTTTCTATACGAAACATTGCAGCCAAACAGGATATACCAAAGTCGACTGTAGCGGATGTTATCATGAGATGGAAGCACGACGGTGCAACTAACGCGAAAAAGCGTTCCGGACGACCACGCAAACTGACGGAACGTGATAGAAGAAGTCTGGTACGACATGTCAAGAAGTCCCGCACGTCCTCTGCCGCTTCCATCGCTGAGGAGGTAGGAAGAGCATCCGGTACCTCCGTTAGTACTGTAACTATCCGCAGAGAGATGCACAGACTCGGTTATTATGGTAGAGCAGCTGTACACAAGCCACTGATTACAAAAGTTAATGCCACGCGTCGTTTGGCCTGGTGTGTCTCCCGTCGTTCCTGGACCGTGGAGGACTGGAAAACTGTTCTTTGGAGCGACGAGTCGCGGTATTCACTCTTCCAGTCTGATGGGCGTGTTTGGGTGTGGCGACAGCCCGGAGAACGGCTTCTTCCTGACTGTGTACGTCCAACGGTGAAGTTCGGTGGAGGGTCCATCATGGTATGGGGTTGTTTTTCCTGGCTAGGGCTCGGCCCGTTGGTTGTTATACCCACTACCATGAACGCTGACGTTTATCTCGACGTTCTGGACAATTCGGCCCTCCCTACACTGTGGCAATACTACGGAGATGGCCATTGTTTGTTTCAACAGGATCGAGCTCCCTGCCATACTGCAAGGCGTGTGCAGGACTGGTTTCGTGAAAATAAGGTGGATTTGTTAGACTGGCCTGCTCAGAGCCACGATCTCAACCCAATCGAGCACATGTGGGACGAACTGGAGCGACGGATACGAAACCGCACACCACGCCCGGCTTCACTTGCATCAGCTCTGCAAGAGGAATGGCGAGCCATTCCTGCACAGACTTACCGAAAACTGGTGGAAAGTATGCCTCGACGTGTTGACGCTGTAATAAAATAATAAAAGCAAAGGGTGGACCTACTGGTTACTAAATGCCATAATAAAACCATTTTTCCCAAAACCATGCGGTGTCCGAATACTTTTGATCATATAGTGTATATCATTCACTTCTGCAATAATTTCAGCGTATTTCTGAGTGCTAAATGTTGCAGTAATGAGCTTATGTTTAAGATAAGCTTTGAATACATCCTCACAAGTTGGTAGTTGGCTGCCAGGAAGCTCTGCTGGCATTCCAAAAACAGAATGCTTCACTTTTTCTCTTGTTATACCAGAAGAGGCCATTGCAAGATATGCTATTAATCTGAAACAAAAGAAAATAAAAAGCTGAATCAGGAAACACAATGATTGGTCAAACAAATGATGGTCACAAATACACATGTTGGCACAAATACACATGATAACCCAATAGGTCAAACACATATACGTCCTACATTTTAAATAAGCAAAACAATGTTTATTAATGGTTTTTTTATAGACATTGGCATTAATTGAGTTTATTGTTGCGATCCTCATATCTGTCAGGCGAAAATTAATTTAAGGAAACGTGCTAAAAAGATCTTTTGTGGCCTTTGTTAGCAATTTATTTTTTCATAGTTGCCAGCACTGAAATTAATATTTCTAAAAGATATGACATTCCTTAATCAATGACTACTCTGGCATCTTTTTCAGCATGTTTCATTAAATTAAATTTTTCAACCCACCTACTGCATAGTTAGACACCTTATTGAGTACAAATAGCCAACTGGCACTAGAAGGAACACCATTTATAAATCTAGGAGTCCTTAATAAACTTTTAGAAGTACTTATTATTATAGGCAATATATAGTTTTCTCATATTTTTTGCATCTTGTAGTTCCATAACAAATGAGCTGAATATATTGGGATACAAAAAGTTCTGAAGATCATCTTAACATCTAATGTACACATCCAAAATTTTCTAATGAAAGTATTTCCCTGATCATATAACTGTCTACATTGCCGTAGAATATCAGTCATCTGAAAGACTATCAGTTAGTATATGGCCAAATACTTAGTCTGGGTCACTTCTGACAGTACATATCATTCAATTGAAACTTGAGAAATTTTATATACGGTACTTGTAGTCCTTGTTCTCATAATCATAATATAACTTTTAGTAGGATTATATTTTGTCATTGTCCTTCCCATACCATTCACAAACTTTCAGAAGTGTACCGAGCCCTTTTACAGATGGAGAAATTGAAACTAGATCACCTGCATACATCAGATGATTTACAGTCATTGTACGAAGAAGCCTATTTTACAAGTGTTCAGTACAAAAGACAGATTATCCATATAAACATTGAATAAGTAGGAAGATAATGTCCCTCCCTGCCTGATACTATTGATTACAGAGATTGGCTCTGAATTGACCCCACCTCACTTACAATTATTGTCTGGTGATTATACTAGAATATTAATATACAAACCAAGTAACCAGGTACATTACAATTTACAAGTTTCATAAATAATCTGTCATGATTAACAATGAAATGTTCTTGAGCAGTGGTTCCCAATGTGAGCACCATCACCCCCTAGTGGGCATTTGAGAATATTAGGGGAGCACTAGGAAACTAAAATTGTTACCTTCTATTAATAAATCACTTACCCTCTTATATTATTATCTTTATGAGGGGGATCACCAAATATTGATGGACACAGGGAGGCATTGGCCTAAAAAGGTTGGGAACCTCTGCTCAGAGGCATCCAGGAAACACAAAAATACATCACTTAAGTTTGTTTTTTACAGACCATCTCCTTTAAGGCATATACACACACATGTAGGTACCAAGTTTCTTTTTCAAACCAAATTGGTTATCACCAGTATACAGGTAACATTCAAGCCTATTATTATTAATCACTATATATTCAAACACTTCAGACATTGTACTGGCCAAAGCTATTGGCTTGTAGTTATTGTCACTACAAACTTTACCCATTTTATCTTTTATTACTGATGCTAAAACAACTGATAACATTGTGTCTGGCAAGACACCCTGTATCAGTAAACCTGTGAAAAACACAGCTAACAAAGGCACTAATTTATCACAACTTAATTTTCTATGTTCATCAGAAATACCATCAATACCACATAATTTGTTACAATCTTAGCATTTCATGGCCTCTGTCTTCTTATGTCTAGTCTGTAGGTAGCCTCACAATTAATATTGTTTCTGTGTACAGAATTGAATAAACCAATGCAGTGTTCTTATTCTCGTGCCTGTTACATTTTCAATGTCAGTAGGGAGAGACATTGCACTATTATTTATTGCTTTTAATTCTTCACAAAAGTCTGTTGGATTCTTACTTTTTCTGTCCTAATACAGTCAATTGTCTTGGCCTCCATTGTTCATACCACATTAAGAAAGCATCTCTGGATGCATTATGAAGTCACATAATCACTCCAGCCAGGTCTACATGATTAGTTTTTCTCCTAAAGATATTTAAGCTCAAACTAACATTATTGAAGGTGGAAACAGTTTGTTCATACATGTCTTCAAGTTCCAAGGTACAGTATGTCTTTCAATTCTGCAGTTTACATCCTGACAAGCTAGAGCATCATTAGGGATATCTTAGCAATATATCAGACTTATTACAGTACTGTCATTTGCCCTCATCAACCCTCGACCATTCTAACCTTATTTTACATATATGATTTACCTGTGACAGTACTGGAATACAATCATTGTCAAACTCAATTAAGAGTGGGCATATCATCAGAACTAGTATAGGAGTAGAAAATTGCTATATTCAGAACTGCCTGATTTATAGTATACTGTATCATCTGTACATATACACTACAGTGAACTAACCTTAAGGGTAGTGTGCCAACTATCACTAACATAAATAAAGTTATCACCAGGAAGACTACATATGGATGAAAGGGTCAAGTTATTATCTTCATAGAAGACTTTTAAGTGGTTACTAAACAAAGAATTATTATTAAGTACATTAGCATTGAAATCACCAATAATAGCTACATATATTGTATCCAGCTTATCAATTTTACTGTTGACCTGCCCCAATTTTATGAGGTAATCTTCATTATAAACTGCTTGAAAAGGCATGTAGATATACAAAATGACAAGTATTTTATTGTCAACACAAATTTCTATTCGTTAGCCAATTTAAACCAAGTTTTAATTCATTAATATATTTCCCATATCCTAACCTCCATTAGGATAGCTACCCCACCAAGTGGGTGGTCTGTGAGGAGACCATCTTGTTTATCTCTGGTGGCATCCCTGATCCCATGGAAGTTACTGGACAGGCTATTCAAGTCCTTTAAGTCCTGTTTCCAAAGCCATATTTCCTGCAAACAGAGAATATAAATATTCTCTAACAGTCTATCAATTATGATCAGCCTGTATTTGCTGTTATTGCTTAAGCTTAGGCCTCTACAATTATAAGGGATTACCCTGAATGTCGTATTAAGAAGATACAAGGATTCATCCATCTCTTGAGAAGGCACATTTCTCTATTATGTTGAATTCCATCTCTACAAGGTACAGCAGTGGACCCAGCTAGATTTTCCTCCATAGTATGAGGTATGATGTCTCCAGAATTTGTGAGAGGGGTTGCAGGTGTTTTTCTTCCCTTCTCATAGAACCACTGTACATATGTCCTTTCTGGCCATATTGCTGGGTTCATAAATACTTCTAGGATTATCACAGACTTCTGTGACTTGAAGAGAACTGTACATTGTCCACTTGGAGTAAATTTTCCTACATATAGTCTGAAGGTTCACTTTTTCTTCCACTAATGTCTGCAGCTCTCTTGCAGTAAGATCAGATTCAAATCTCAAGGTGAAGATAGATCATGATATTGGTATGTCGTGTGGTGGCAGAGACTCAGGCTCACACATCCTTTGCACATGGGGTGTAGCAATTGGGTAATGGGACATGTGCGCTAAAGTGTTAATGGGCCTGAAATAACCTACTATAATTGAAAGGTTTGTTTGAAGTGAGTGACAGAATTCTTTTTAATAATTAAATTTGATTATAAAATTTCAAAGCTTTCTATCCATACATGAAATTGAAAATTGTTGTTCACTGTGTGAAATTGAAGTGAACATTATTTCATTTCTGCTGTGTGAGTATTCTAAATAAGGCCTAACATAAGAATTATACAATTTACAGATCACTTCCTTACTCTTGTAACTAACATTTTATTTGCCTTATTTCTAGCCTCTAAACACTGCTTAGAAATTTTTACATTACTACTAACTATAACGCCAAGATCTTTTTCTTGTTTAACCTCTTACCAGTTCCCTTGCATCTCGTAACTAAAGTTTTCATTATTTCTACCAAAATGGATGGCTGCATCTTTAACATTGAATTCTATCTTCCATTTACTGGCCCAAGCAACTAATTTATTAAGATCTCTTTGCAGTTTATAAGAATTTTCTATATTTGTAATTGGGGCAACTACTTTTGTATCATCTGTAAATTTAGAAACTTTACTACCTACTCCCTTCTCTAAATCATTTAGGTATAAAATAGAGTAATGGACCTAAAACTGACCCTGTGGTACCCCACCTTTCACTTTCTGCCACCCAGATTCATGACCATTTAGAATTACTGTTCAGTCTTCTAACCATTTTTCTACCCAATTTAATAACTGACCCCGACATCTCATGAGCTTTTAATTTATCATAGAAGTTTCTTATGTGGAACCTTGTCCAATGCCTTACTAAAATCCAAATAACATCTACATCATTTCCATTATCTATCTGATCAGTTACAAACTCTAAAAAATCTGAAAGATTAGACCCGGGGCGGATTCTTCCTTTGGCACCCCCTATAAATAATTTTAAAATTTAAACACACACAAAAATATATGTTTGCAAGTAGTTTCTTAAACAGTACAGTACTGTCATAAGAAAAATGCAGGACATTAAAAATTCAGTGAACAGGTAATATTGCATTTTATTTTATACAAAAAACAGGAAATCCAGTCTGAATGCTCAACGGCTGAGTGTGAATCCTCTCTATTTACCTTTGAAGAATAGGCTGAGCCTCAGCCTATTCTCTAAAGGTAAATAGAGAGGATTCACAGTCTTTGCTTTCGAGCCTTAATTTCTGCAAATTGATCAATGACCTCATCAAAATTCACATTCTATGCATATTCATGTTCAGTTGAAAGTAAAGCGAGATTTGTTAATCTTGTCTGATTCATGGTCGAGCGAAAGAAATTTTTTATCAATTTGATAAGCAATAGAGAGACAGTCAAAAACAATCTCAAACACAGTGACAAGTTTGGCAAAAATTCACAATAAACTCCAGAAACTGCAATGCTGTCCATTTCTTTGCCTCTTCAACGCTGATTTTGGCAGCTTCCAAATGCCTCCGAATTGGGTTGCCAAGTCAACAGATCTTGAATAAAGGACACTTGCACGCAACCGTATATTCCATTGCTTATTATGATAAAAATTTACTTGTGCAATATTTTTTACAATTTCTTTATTATATTCAGAGATAAAATACAGGGGTTGGACAAAATAATATGAACACCTTGATAAATGGCGGTTTTTATTCTTAATATGGAGTTGGTCCTCCTTTAGCGGCAATAACAGCTGCAGTGCGTCGGGGAATTGATTCATACAGCTTTTGGACAGTGGCTAGAGGAATCCTGAGCCATTCTTCGAGCAAACCCTGCTCCAGTTCCGCCAAAGACGCCGGCGGTGGGAATCGGCTTCTGACCTGCTGCTCCAACTGACACCACAGATGCTCGATAATGTTAAGATCCGGGGATTGTGGAGGCCAATCCACGTTCTACGTGCTCTTCAAACCAGTTTTTAACGACCCTAGCGGTGTGGATTGGTGCATTATCAATCTGGAAGACGGCGCCGCCATTGGGAAACAGCGTTTGGACCATGGGATGGACCTGGTCAGCCAATATTGACAGATAGACCTGGGCGTTAACCCTACCATGCAGTACTACAGCTGGGCCAAGAGTATTCCACGATATTGCTGCCCAAACCATCACAGATCCGCCTCCATGCTTAGCGGTTGGGGTCAGGCAGTCGGGGTCATAAGCTTCTTTAGGCTGTCTCCAGACGTAAACTCGACCGGAACATGGAAATAGCGTAAAGGAGGATTCGTCGGAGTAGACTACATTCTTCCACCGGTCCATTGACCAATTCTTATGGTCATTACACCATTTTCTGCGCCGCTCAATGTTGATGTGCGAAAGGAAGGGTTTGGCAATTGCAGCCCTCCCATGGTATCCAGCTCCATGGAGCTCGCGACGTACAGTTCTGGTCGATACCGGGCTTGCAAGATGCTGGTTAAGCTCTGCAGTCACTTTTGGAGCTGTGGTCTTATGGTTCTTTGTCACAATGCGCTTTAGCACCCGGCGGTCTCGATCACACAGCTTCTTCTTGCGTCCACTATTGCATTTGTCGGTGCTTGTCTTTCCATGGTTTTGGTATGCAGACATGACCATAGAGACAGTTCCTCTGGATACATTGAACATCTGAGCGGTTTTCGTCACCGATGCACCAGCCATCCGCGCTCCGACAATTTGCCCTCTTTGGAAGTCTGACAGGTCTTTCATAACTGCTAATTCATAATTCACTCAGATCTGTAAAAACAACGTGAGGGTTATAACATGACGTATACACTCTCTGTTACGCATTTAAATAGGTTTGCCAGTCATTTGACCGTTTACTTTGTGTCTGAGCAGTCCGTAAAGATAACCAGTGAAATCGGCTGGTGTTCATATTATTTTGTCCAACCCCTGTATGTCTAGAAAGTCGTACACTGTAAAATCACACTACTGGTATTGAAATGAAACATTCTTAAATTTCTTTATTATATTTTGTGAATTAAAGACAGGAAAATATTTACAAATCATTATAATGAATGAAACCTTTATTTATTTATAAAATTGTTCTTATCTTGACTTCGACCAGCCTTCAGTAAAGCTGTATCATTTTTTATTTTGCCAGCAAAATCGGCACAATTGTCTTTTAAATTGAAATAAATCAAAAGTTCACTTTTTATTAATTCTACTGAACATCTGTTTCTCTCATCTCGCCACTTAGCATTCATATAATTAAGTATTCTTACCTAAGTATTCATCTGAAGATATTCTTCAACTCATAAAAAATAGAATCGCGTCAAAAACTCATGAAGCCGGTTTAATGTGGCAATTTGGCAAAACAAAAAATATGTTAGCGGGCGATGTCTTCCTCGTTCCTCTCCAGCAAGGATGGCAATGGGGGCAGGATTGCCAACTCTGATTTACTAGAAATCACATCTGAATGTTGAATCTCACTTCTCCTGATTCACGAATTAATTAAGTTTGAAAACATCTCCGTCTCAAATTTTTAGTGATGAATACAATTTTGAGAGTCAATTACTGAATTAAAGTACATGGCGTCCTTTCCGAGTTTATCAAAGGACAAGGACACATGAGCTGAAATAAAGGACACTTGGCAACCCTACCTCCGAAGTTGTCCAATTTTTGGTTCTCAAACGTTTTCCAACCAGATACCCATTGAGTTATCAGATTATCAACCCAGACAAGCAGAGACAATTAATTACACAGGTCAACAAAAAAAAAATTTTTTTTCGTTGCCAAGGAAATTCGTACGAATTTAGGGTATTTTGGGGTTGCTGAATTCCAAAATGAAAGTAGTTTTTCCGATTTGGCTCTAGTTCTTGAGATAATGAATACCCTCAATTAATAGGAAACGTAACCATAACGCGTGCATATGGGAAACTACCGGAACATTCTAGATGGTGAGACCGAATAAAATGCCATTATGTATTTCATGTTTACTTTTGTATGATTTGAGACAAATTCAATGCGATTTGTGAGTAGGCTCCGCCTGAACATTAAATTTTTTGCATTTTTACGTGTTTCAATGGGGTACCAATTATCTCATAAATTAGAGCCAATCTAGCAAAACCGATGTCATATTCAGAATCAGCAGCACAAAGTTACCCCAAAATCACTCTAATATGATTGGCAAAAAATGAGTGTTGACCAGTGTTATCATTATTATTATCATTATTAATTATCATTAATTATCATTTATAAACACTTAAACATCACTATGATACCACATTGTAAAAAATTACTGGACACTGGTATAAGTACCATGATATTGTTATAAACACCAGCACTTTCTGTTTTGTCATAATTATTTAATGAAACATACCTCATGTATGTGGAGTCACAGTGACAAGTGAACAAGACTTGGAATGTCAGTTGCAGCCAGCTGGCTATGCTCAACAAACTGATGACTAAAACGTCAACAAACGTTCGCCTTTCGATGTAATTTTTATCAAATATTTAATTTTTCGTTTGTAAATTTTGTATTGCCAATAAAAATAAAAATTTATTTTATAGTGGAAATTAATATTAAGCTGTTGTAATAGTTTGAACATGCCTTGCCCAGTAGCTGCAGTGCGTGTTTAGCCGTGGTCGAGAGAGGTAGTGGTTTAAGTGTCGCTCGCTTGATTTTTCCTGTAGAGTACATTTTGGGTGATTTTCACCCGACGTTTGTGATACAAGGTGCAATTATTAGCGGGTGGAAATCTCCCAAGGTTTGCAGTGGTGTACATATTCTGGTTTGCTATTTACGTTATTTTTCTTTACAGGCATTGATTATGACATTCTAGGTGTACTAAAGTGCTATTACTATTGCAAGAATCATGTCTAATAAACAGGTGAAGTATTACGCAAGTGATGAGCTTGAAAGAATTATGAACACAACTGGGGAATTACCTGATTATAGTGAAACTGATGATGAAGAGAATGAAGATGACCTAGAATATGAGGTCATGTATGATAGTGACACTGACAAAGAATATGTACCTGAACCAAGTGAAAATGATGATGAGAGTAGTCATAGTGATGAGGAGACCAGACGCCGTGTATGGAAAAAACCATGGCACACGTCTACACCAGCCAAGCCACGCTCGCCCCACGTGACAGCTAGGCCTATCACCAGCCGCCATGTGTTCGACCCAGACCCTGCCGCCTCTCCGGATGCCCCGGCTGCTCGTAGGGGAAAAAAAAGGCGCCCTGATGAGGACGACGATGCTCCCTCAGTCGTTGACTTCCACACCAGCACCCTGGCAAGCACTTCTGGCTTCAGGTGGAGTTGCCGGCCACAGTCTCGTTCGTCGATGAGAACTCCATCACGGAACATCCTTCCATCCGGCATGACCACAGGGCCAACAGCGGAGGCACGGAGTGCTGACACCCCAATCAAGTGCTTCACGTTGCTGTTTGAGGACCAAATCATCGACGAGATTGTTGAATGGAGCAACAAGCGAATCCACTTGCAGGCTGCCAAGTACGGCCGGCAGACTGGAACACACACTCGAACAGAACCAGCCGAGGTGCGTGCACTTCTGGGGGTTATCATCTTCAGTGGCTGCCAGAGGGACAATCATCTATCAACATCAGAGATGTGGAACCCCTGCACCGGCGCAGCCACATACCGTGCGGCCATGTCTCAGGGTCGATTCGAGTTCCTACTGAATTGTCTGCGTTTTGATGACCCTGACACACGGGAGGAGAGGCGGAAGACAGATAAGTTCGCAGCCATTAGGAAGATCTGGGACAACTTTATAGGAAATTGTGGGAGGATGTACGTGCCTAGCGAGAACCTGACTGTCGACGAACAGCTGCTTGGTTTCAGAGGAAGGTGCCCCTTCCGAATGTACATCCCCAACAAGCCGGCTAAATACGGGATCAAGCTTGTTCTTGCCAATGACAGCAATAGCAAGTACTTAGTGGGTGCGATCCCTTATCTGGGGAAGGATGGGACAAGACCCATGCAGGGCATCAACCTTGGCCATTACTACACCAAGGAGCTGACCAGGCCATACCACCAGACACAAAGGAATGTAACCACAGACAACTGGTTCACGTCTGTGCCCTTAGTGACGGACCTCTTAGACACTGGCATGACCCTTGTTGGAACGGTCAGGGGGAATAAAAAGGAGATACCGTCGCAGATGAAGGAAACGGCCAGTCGCAGGCTAGGGTCAAGTGCATTCCTTTTCACCAAGGAAATGACTCTGGTGACATATATCCCAACAAAGTCCAAGACAAGAAGAAGCTCGTCTTGCTGTTGTCTTCTATGCACACACAGCCAGCCCTGGGACCCACAGGAAAGCCGGAGATCATCGAGTTCTACAATCACACGAAAGGTGGTGTGGACACATTCGACCAGATGTGTGCCCACTACTCCTGTGGACGCAAGACCAAGAGATGGCCGCTGTGTGTGTTTTATGGGATGCTGAACACCTGTGTACTCAACTCCTGGGTCATCCACAATGAAAATGCAATTAGGACAGGTGGCAACAGGATCATCAGGAGGAAATATATGCAAATATTGGCACAGGGACTCATCACGCCCTGGGCAGAGAAGAGGCTCGACTCGCCGTTCCTGTCACGCCCCCCCAAGACACTCATCATCTGCAACCTCCCTTCACCTGGCACTGCTGCAGGCCCGGCAGGCACGGTGGTAGCAGAGAGTAGAGGTGCCTTGGTGCGCTGCGTTGTGCCCTAAGGGGTCCGACAGGAAGACGCGGCACAGGTGCCGCAAGTGTCGTGGACTTGTGTGCCCTCGCTACTTCTGCCCTGTCTGTGTTGACTGTGTATAATACCAGGTAAGTTATAATGTTCTTTGAAGTTGTCTGGAATGAAAAAGTGTTCATAAATGATGAATAAATATCTACAAAAAATATTTAGTGCACATAAGTCAGTTTTCGCCTCTCAAAAATTTCCCCGTTTTTGTCTATCTCCACTACAGTTCGTAGCGATCCAGGAGGCTTGTGGCTGCGCCAGCTGAGGCTCATGACTCGGGTGACTGTAGGCCAACGCTCAACTCTGCAGCTGCAGTATTAACTTCACAGTAGATTTTAATGTTAGGTTAGGTAGTATTAAAGCATTGTGAGTAAGGTTTATCTAAGTTACCCATCACAGTACTTACTTTATGTTTTTTTAACTTCTTATAGCAAGAAATTAAAGTACAAGAGTTATATTTTCAATTTATTTCTATACATTTAATAAAGCACGATTAGAACTTTTTATATTAATTTCCGAAAATGGGTAAAATTCACCCGGGGTTTGTGATGGTGTAACCCGGTCCTAGGGTTAATGTAGCTAATGTCATTTGATAAGCCTCCCTTCAGTTTTCAGAATTTAGTTTTTGTTCATCATCAAATTTCAATTAATATAATTTCTTTTTGGATTTATGTATTAAAAAGGTCAAATTTAGAGAGTATTTTCAGCCTTTATTGCAAATATCATTCAACAGTGTATTCATCTGTCTGTTGTTGAGTATGATCAATGACCACTCTAACTACATTTGGATTTGATAACTTGACAGAGCTGGAGCCGGAGCCAAACATTTAAAAAAGATGGCTCTGGAGCCGGAGCCAAACATTTAAAAAAGATGGCTCTGGAGCCGGAGCCGGAGCCAAAAGTTTTTTTTCTGGCTCACACCCCTGGTGGAGAGTGCATGAAGCCACGTTGGATTGGCATTTTGTTTCAGGTTCAAAGTGGTGTACCCAAGTCTCATCCCAGTCACAATTAGTGAAAGGAAGTCATCCCCTTCTGTCTCGTATCAAACCAATGACTCAGAAGCAATTTCTTTTCTTTGGGCACACTTTTGAGTAGCCCAGTTGCTGAATTATCATATTCACATTTCCTTCACTAATTCCTACCTCCAGTGATAGCTCCTTCTATGTGATCCACCGATTTGATCGAATGATGCTGTTGTGCATTGCACAGTGCGAGATGTCACAGCTGATGCTGGGTGACTGCTGCGTGGCTCATCATTGAGGCTGGTTCTCCCTCTCTCAATGATCTCACACATTTAAACCAGCGTCCAACTGTGCTTCAATCATCATCATCTCGGTAAATGTTTTGTTGATGCTTGTGAATATTTCAAACTGTTTCTCTATGGTTAAGAACTCAATAACAGCTCTCTGTTTATGATGCACAGCACTGTCAGACACCATTTTCAAAACTGCATTAACCATTGGTTTTATACAAGGGCATTTAAAAGCGGTTTTATACAAGGGGAGGTTCAAACTGGAAAAATCCAGTTATGTGAAGCATAGAAAATTCAAACTTACGGTCCAAAAGACATTTCAGCCCCATGGCCTATTATTTAGGTAAAAAAAAAAAGGGGGGGAGGGCAAAATATATTGAGTGCCCCTAGTATTTTGTAGTTTCTTATTAAAGGATTGATTTTATAAATTTTTAATACTTCCTTAATCCATGAATGCTCTTCACTTCTTACAGTGTATCCACATCATCTAAGTTCACTGTTTTTTTTCCTACACTTTTCTATTATGATCTTATTTATCAATATCTTGTCCTTTGTTCCGTGAGTCACCCCTACTGCAGCCTTTTTGTTCCACATTCATTATTTCATTTTCTTCCATATGATCAGTCAATTCTCTGGTTAGTATTTTATACATGGTTGGAAGACAATCCAACTGGCCTGTATTTGTTAGATAAGTATATAATGTAATGATGGGGTTTTACTTCCTATGAAGCATCTACAGTCATATGATGGAGGGGGACCTATGGTTTTACATGGGATCCAAACCAGAAGTCACTACATAATCTAGATGCAGCAGATGGTCTCCAATCCAACTACTAACTCATTGTTGCTTAACTTTGCTGATCAAGAGAAAGCAGTGTTGTAACATTGGATATGATGCAGCCCAGGATGTGTCATTTTGAGAATGGTAACTCAAAAAGAATTATTGGGTATGAGTGCTGGCTCTGCAATTGACTCTTTACCCAAATAGACAGACACAAATCAATGCAATACAAACAATTCATTCCAAAATACCTTACCAAAGGTCTCGTAGGGAATCAGTAAAAAAAATTAAAGGCACTATATTTTCACTGAACAAAGTTTATATAGAAATAGTTAAATGAATTGAAAGTTCTCAAACTTATGTTCTTTGTGGTTCAGAACCCACGTAAAATTGTAGGTCCCCTCCGCCACCATGGAGGACATGCACAATACACAATTATGAACAATTTAGGTAGACCAGCCATGAGTGGATCCTAGGGTGTTTGTTGGTCTGAAACATTATAACATTGCATTATAACATAGTCTGACATTTTTACTTAGTACAGTCATTCCTTGCTTTACAGAAACTTAATTTGTTGCATTATTATGTGTGTGTGTTACATTGTAGAGTTAAGATTTTGTTCTGTAGGAACATATCTCCAAATATATAATGGGAGTTCAATGGGAAAACAGGATTCAATGTATGAAAATCCACTTATGGAAGGATTTTACGGAATGTAACCCTTCTGTAAAGTGAGGGATTACTGCACTCATTTTGATACAAAACTATGACATCACAAGTAAAATTTAATTGATATTACATATTACTATTTTATTGAATTGAATTGAATAACCTTTATTATTAATAAAATAAATACAATTCTACAATTTTTGTTGTTACAGTAAATTCAACAAAATAAATAATTGTGAAATTGGACTCTCTATTTTATTTTATTTGGCCCTTAAGCTTTAGGCTTTACTGGGCTGTCAATTAAAAATAAAAGTTATTATTAATAATATAGAATCATGAATAAGAACTGTTAATTACAGTATGTATTAATATTACAGTAAGTTATTATTACACTATAAATAAAATTGTCAAAAGTTGAAGATATATGAATACTATACAAAGAAATCAATACAGTATTAGACCAACAGATGAACAAGTAATGTACATTTAATCCTACATTTTATTAGTATTCCATTATTAATTGAGATTTCAACTTGTTTTAAACAAGTTTACATTCATATTACTTTTTATATTAGCTCATGTAAATCATTTCAGTTTCAGTCCAATGAAAATTGGTAATTTTTAAAATGAAAATTTAAATTGAGGAATAACATGTTTTAATCTATTTCTAGTCTGATCTGAGTAGATTTTTTGAGGAGTCAAAATATTTATTTACCTTTTGTTAGTTAATGATTTTGTTCTTACACTTGCATCTAAAATAAAATGTGTCTGTTTGATTACATCTTTGAGCTTTTAGTAGTTTTAGCTCTTTAAATAATGCACTAGAATGATCATGGAAGTTGGTAGTGTTTAAAGAGTGTTTGTTAGCAGAATTTCCGCATACAAGGAACAACAATAAGAGTATGACAGAATTAATAAAACCTGTTTAGTGACTACATGTCTGTTTAAATATATCAAGCAATGCTGCTTGAAATAATTTTTGAGATATAATTTACACGATTATTCCACTGCATATTCTTATCTAGCCATTACACCAAGAAATTTATTACAGTACACTCCTTTACAGCAATTTCATCAATATTTAGTTCATGTGAACATGCTCTATTTTGATTTGGCTCTGTTCATGTATTAGGGTTATACTCATTTTATATTACATGTACACAATAACTGAAGAACACTGCAATGATGAAAATATAGAGAAAACATATATTGGGTAATTAATCAATGTTTATAAAAATATCTCTACAGAATCTTCCACCCAACATACGCTAAAGAAAGTGTTCATTGGGCAGAACATTCTGAAAGTGAGCATTTGGTAAATGGCCTACACCCTAAACAGAAAGATTGACCTGGGCCAAGTAAAGCCTGCCTTAGAGTTTGCAGGGACTCTCCGACTAAAACTAAAAATAGGCCATTATCATCAAATATAAATTTAATCCAAAAAATACAGTCACACACAGCTACAAGGACACTATCATATCAGAACTGCTTGACTAATTCTTTTTGAAGGGGTGTTGAAAGTACAGACGGGTACTCCCTGTACAGTTTTGATAGGTCCTCTGCAAATGTCTTCTTTTTCCTTTTCTCCTCATTTATTCTGAAACGTCTCTATGATCTGTTAAATTTTGATGATGATAACCTTTTTCCTCAATATACTGTGTTATTTGGATCAGTTTCTATTCTTTCTCTCTCTAATATTCCTTTCTGACTGTGTGACCTAGTTTCATTATGGATGAAACTTTCAAGAGCACTTGAAGCTCATTTACTGTGCTGCAGTGTGGAACATATCCCATATTTAAATGCTTTTTCTCATACACACTGTTTTTCTCAGTTGCTTTATTTCTTTTATGATTGAGTTTAATGACAAACTTTTGCCAAGAGTTGGACAAGTGCCATAGACTGCAATTTACTCCCAAAGGCACATTTTAAGGTGGTTAAAGTTTCTCAGATTGCATCTGTACTTCCAGTGTGGATAGTCTACCTGGTATCTGGTCCAGGTACTGTGACAAGGTTTATTTTACTACACTTGTTGCTGGTGTTATATTTATTATGTTCCTTTTCTCTCTCTGTTCTGTTTATGCCAGTCACTTGGCACACTTACATAAATGATATTTGCGTTTCTTTCCCTTTTATACTTTAATAATGTCAGACTTCACTGCCACATTTTCAATCAGTCCTCCTGCAATCACTCTGTCATATGTTGAGTGTCATTTCCTGTAGTTTGTTGGGGGCTCATGCTTTCAGGATTGTTCATTAGCTAGCTGCTATGCTACTATTTTTGCAAATCTTCCAGTGTAGTAAACTACATATTTTGTTGTTTCTCTTTGTATAGTGGTCATCTGTCAGGAGGGTTTGGAACCCTCATATCAGGTAGCTGACAATTTGTTTGTTGGTAGAAGAAAACAATTGTCACTGTTGGAGATCCCTCACTTTTTTAAATCAATTTGTTTAGCAAGTTTGATCTTGTGCTCCTATTATCTTCCTCTATCAAATTTCAATTCTTCCTCTTAGCCATTCCAGGGACTTATCTTTGTATACCCTATGTACTTATCTTTGTCTATGCAATGCTCATTAATACAAGTTAATCCTGAGCACTCTTTTCAAGATGGTTACTGTTCCCCTTAATGCTTCAATTTGTACTTCACCATCTGCTATTGATGCTTTAATATCGTTCAGATAGTTCTTTTAAGTTTCTGCATTATTCCTACAGCTTCAGTTCTGACAGGTATTGTATTATATTATATCTAATGCATGGGAATTCCAGTCATTCTTGATACTGGTTCTTCATACAGGTTGATATTCTCTCTCTCACATTAATTTTATAATCATTCGGAACATTTGCATCTATTGTCAAAGGTAGGTTTTTTTCCCACATATTACTATGTCTGGATTTATTGCTCCGTTTTCTGTGTTCCTGTGGGTATGATGGTTTCACAGAAAATGGTAACCTCTTCATTTCCAATGACTGGTTGTGGGTTATGATCCCACCTTTTCCCTTTTGGTCACTGGGATCTGGTTCTTTTTACATAGGGAACAATGGATGAGCCTACATATATTATGTCTATGTAATATCCATCCTCCACAAGTGTTTATACACCAATAGTAGGTGCTCCATACTCTCTACTTCCTGTTAGCAGAACTGGCATTTATCATTAAGTGAAATGCAAGCCATCTTTTTAAATCCATTTGTGTATAGTGCTTGATCTTAAGCATCCATCACAATTTACTCTCCATCAAAACCACCCAAGCAAGACTGTGTTTGCATAGTTTGTAAGCATTCTTATTTTACTTCTTTTCATCTTCCACCCCTTTCCTATTCTCTTTGACTATTTTTCCGACTTGTCGGCAGTGGCTGGCAGATGATGATGGTGAATCTTTCTTTCTCTCTTTTTCTGAATGAATGTTAACCCACGAATGATAAGTTTTATTACTTAACCCCTTGTTCTCCTCTTTTAACCCCCTACTCTTTCCTTTCTCTTGGTCTAACCTTAAAGTGGATCTTAGGGTCTTTGTTAGCCTTAGCTTCTGTAGATCTATAGAAATTTGCCTGCTCTAGCACTTTGCCTCAACCACTCCACTTTTTCATTTTGTTGATCTCCAGTAAACTCTTTCCAACTCTTTTGTGCTGTTATAGGTGATTGTCTTTTTGGTATTTATGTCACTTCATGAATGTTAATTGGTGAAAAGTGTTTTGCTAGTTTGGTGAGTGAGGGTTTTGGCTATGATTCTTGGCAATAATCAGATATTTAATCAGGTATTGGCCTGTACTAACTATGGTGGATCTGCATTTGATTTATCAATCTATCTTGTTCTTGCCATTTTCTTCAATTCCTAGATACTTCTAGGTGGCATCTTCTCCTGGATCTCCAAAATAATATTTTCAGCTAATACAGGTTTTCTGCATTCACCTTCTTTCCTCTCTTAATAATGCACTTTGAACACTTGTCAAAATTAACCCGAATTAACTCAGGATTAATTATAAATACCAAAACTCCTGATTTAATAATAAACTTAAACTGTGCATTATAAAGAAAATAAGAAACAAGTTAATAAAAATTAAGTTGTGTGTGGTAATCCATGAAACAAGGTGCCACACATAGGCTTACTTCACATTCTTTGCAGTAATATCTTGATTCATGCTGGACCTTTTTCCCTGCTGCATTTTTTTCCATGAAAAAACTGTGCACAGCCTTGTTGGATTGGTTTTCTTTTCAGTTGCAGGAATAACATCTGGAAAATGCCATCCTGAGAGCTGAAGAGGGGTAGCACTAGTTCCTGGTTGACCATGTGACTTTTGATTCTAGTAAATGAAAAAATAATTTGTGATAATACTTCTTTCCTCATTTTCTCATAATTGGGTAGGTTGAAAGGGACTGATCAACTCGATCAACTTCACCCATGGTGTTATTATAATCCTGAACAATGCACGGAATATGAATAACTTGTTACTTTTGTTCGCATTCTATCATTTCTGAAGAATGAACAGTTGATAGACATTACCATACATCTCTCTTGTCTTTCCATTTCATGGCTAGTACTATACCACACCTGAATGCCAAATTTCGCCCTTCTTCAGCTTTTTAGTTTTTAGCTGTGAAGGCTTTCTTTTCCTGTCTGCTCACAGTGCCATAGGTATCTGTTCAATGCTTTAGCAATAAGTCAGCAAGCTGTGGAGATGTATAGAAATTACTTGTGGTCAAACAATGACCTTTTTCCAGTAATAGCTTCATTATTGTCATAATTTGCGAAGATATTGGAAGATCTTTAAAATCCTGATCCAATAGAGTTCCTTTTCCAGTATAAATGATCGCAGACCAAACATAGCCTGTAAAGTTTTATTCCAAATCAAGCTCTTTTCAAAAGAATGTATTGTACCCACCCGAGACATCCTTTATACAGCATAAGGCTTCCATCAATTGTTACATCACAGTCCAGGGTGTACAGGGATTTGAATTTGTTATTTAGGATTTCATAAATTGGAAATACTTTATTTAGTTCAGGATTTGGATGATTATCTGGGTCATAATTTCATTATTGGCAAAATGCAAGTATCTTTTCAAAAGTTTTAAATCTTTTCAGACATACAATTTCTAAAAAATGGCATATCAATCATAGGCTTTTTTGACCAATACAACCAATAATTAGGCTTTGCAACAAACCCTTAAAGCATTGTTATTCCAAAAAACCTCTTATCTCATCACTATTTGTTTCTGTCCAATCACTGTTGCTACTCTGAGCTGCATAATGATTTGTTTCTTTTACAATAATATCAATCGACTCATCATCAAAATATAAGTTAAAAAAATCTAATGCATTTCCATCAGGTGGAATGTTCGAGTTTACAGGATTGACTGTGAAAGGAAATCTTGGAGGAACTATTGTTGATTGCGTCACTTTTTGCCACATGTGGCAACTGTTCAAATCATCATCTGAATCACTTTCTGCTAAACTTTCTGTATAACTAGAATCACTGCATTCATCTTCTGAACTGCTCAAATGTAGATTTTCACTGTCTAACAAAAATTCTTCACTATCACTTTGCATGTTAGAGGGCTAAATAAACACTAAATAACCAATTTTATAAACAGCTTGCTTTAGCAGACATGATAACACAAACAATAGGCACCAGACTGAATCATACATATTAGAGCCAGGCATGGGCTGGAATGCTACACACACACAAACACACACAGTCAAGTTGTACTCCAAGCCACGCCCAAAATATGTCATGAGGCAATAATTGACCAATCAGAGTGGATGCACGAATAATCTCTCAAAATTTTTTAAACTGCATGCAAATAAATTGATTCCTGAGTATACTCGGGCAAATTCATTAAGAGGTTAATTTTCAAACTACCCTCCTTTGGTTTCGATAATTCTATCTGTGCCTTCATTTCTGATTTACTTTCTATGGCTGTGGTTGTAGATTGCCACTGTTCTTCTCCTAAGCTATTAACAGTGGTGTTCCTCAGGGTTGTCCTGTCACCCACATTCTCTCTCTATTTATTAGTCATCTATTAAGTTGCACTTCCTGTCCTATCTGATCCTATGGTGATGATTCCACTCTTCCTTCTCCACCTTCTTTGCAAAGCATCCCTCTCAACAGTCACTCCATGATTCACTTACGATGGCTATGGTACACATGACCTCTGATCTTTCTGCTATCTCTGATTAGGGCAAAAAAAAACCTTGTGGCTTTCAGTGCCTCAAAAGCTCAGTTCCTCCATCTATCTACTTGTCACAATCTTTCACACAGTTATCTCCTTACCTCCAGCATGCAGCTTTAAGTCATCCATAAACAACAAATGGTTTATGGTCATGATTAGATGTCTGTCTTCCCTCTGACAGGTTGCAGCCCCTATCTGTAATAGACATTCTTGGTTTTGGTCAGAGTCTGCATACAGCTTCAAATCATCCATAAACAGTACATGGTTCAAAACAGTCTGGATTTCTTTGCCTAATTTGAGTGAGGTTGTAGCCCTTGTTGTTATTGCTAAGTAGTTTGCTTAGGGGGTCCTGGGTGAGACAGAATAGTAAGGGTGACAAGCTGTCTCCCTGGAATATACCCTTCATAATCTTGAAATGGGGGATGGATATTTTTCCATTTTCATGGGTGAGATTGACATTTGTTCTCCATTTTGTAATCTGGTTTGTTAAAGTACTAATAAGGGTAGGATGAATTTTGTACAGCTTGAGGCATTCCAAAATCCACGAGTGTGGAACACTATCAAATGCCTTCTGATAGTCTATCCATGCCATACTTAGGTTTCTGCCTCTTTTCTTACAGTCTTCAAAGATAGTTTTGTTAATGAGCAGGTGGATCTTTGTGCCAAAGCAGTTTCTTTTACATCCTTTTGGTTCTTTCTCCAGCATCTGTGTTCATATATATTGTCTGCAATGAGGCAGCAAATTAGGTGGTATTTATTTGGGAGATTTGTCTTTAGAGTCTCAGGGATGAGGGTTGTATCTCCACTTGTAAGACATTCTGGTGTTTCTTCTCCCTGCAAAATTCTGTGAAAAGCAGCAGTGTAATGGTGGTGTAATGCCGTGACCTGTTTCAGCCAGAAATTTGAGAGCTTATCTCTATCCAGTCAGCATCCTGGTTATGCTGTTCAGGGGTTTCAAAGAGGGGCTTCCACAGTATGACTCCAACTGGGTTTGATCTGGTGGGTCATGGACTGCTATTCTTCCTCTAATGAGATTTTGGTTATGGTTTTTCATGTCAATATGCTTTTGATTATTCCTGATTCTATTGGCTATGGTTGGGATTTTTCCCTCCAATTCCAGCACCTTGTTATGGGGGGGGGGGCTTTGGTCTAAAGTTTGGGAGAAGTTTCTTTGGCATGTATAGGCCAGCAGCATAATTTACTTGATTAAGTTCAGTAAGGTCTGTGTTGACTGGGATTAATCTATTAACTGCTACATTTACTCTGTATATTTGTTGTTTAAACTATCTATTTTTACTAAGTTTAATCAGTTTGGGCCAGTTTTCCATATTCATGGTTTTAACAATTTCAATTAGATTTGCTAATTCCTCCTCTATTTCTATTTGCTGTAAATCTATATCTTCATGTGGTGGTGGTGATGGGGGGGGGGGGGGGGGGGTTCTTGATCTGGCTGGGGAAGGTAATGGTGAATCAGAGGATCCAGGGGAAGGTAATAGTGAATCAGAGGATCCAGGCGAAGTGGGTGGTGAGCCACCCATTCCTATCTGGTGGTTTGGATTGGTTAAAGAATGTTGGCTAGTGTGCTGCCTGCTTTGTGTATCCAATGAGTTATCAGATGAATCATTATCAATATTTTGTGCTGTATCAAGGCACTGGAATAGTGGAATAGGGTTCATTATTGGGCTGGTTTCATTGCGGATAAGCTTATCTATTTCATCATTCATGAATTCTATTTCTTGTTCACTAAATACTTTCTAGGATATGAATTTGTGCTTCTGAGAAGTCAATCTTGTAGCTGGAGTTTCTCTTACATGAGCAAAAGTGGAAGATCTCTATCTATTCCCTTGTGATGTCCTTCTGTCTCTCATGTTTCTGTGACATACTTTGTAGCCCATATCAGTGTCCATTTCTCTTCTCTTCACTTTTGGTTTTACTCTTTATTGTAATTTTTATAGCTGGAAGTGGGGCTTCCACCCAAAGCTAAACACTTCAGCTGTGTCTGAACTTGTCCTAGCATTTGTTTAAGGAGGGTGACTGTTACCTTTAATGCCCCTATTTGGATTTCTATGGCCTGGGGCTGTCCTGGGATTGAGTTCAGGTAAGTTGATAGGTTGTTCTTCATCATACCTGTTGCCCCAACTATGATGGGAAGAATGGCAGCTTCTTTCAATCTCCAGTTTCTCTTTATGTCATAAATGAGCACCTGGTATTTGGTAATTTTCTCCCTTTCCACCCTATTAAGGCCGTAGTCATTTGGGACACTGACCTCAATAAGTAAGGCACTTCTTTCCCTCTTGTCCCACACTACTATGTCTGGTTTTACTGCAGAGTTGTCTATAAAAGTGGCTTTGGAATTACTGTATCATAGTATATAGTATAATGGTTATTTCCAGTGACTGATGCAGGCGTGTGGTCCCATACATTTTTACTGCATTCTAGTTCTAATGCTATCATGATCTTCAAGTGGATATATTTGCAAATTTTATTATGTCTGGCTGTTATAGTACCCATCTGCCATGAGCACCCTACAGCCTGATATTAGATGGACAATGCTTTCCACCACATCATGACAGAATCTACATCTATCATTATTGCTTATTCCAGCCATTTTTTTAAAAGCATTCGTTAGGAGTGCAAGATCTTGGGCACCCATTAATTACACTAGGCAACAAAGATTTTGTTACAGAAGACCAAATAGGTGCTCCTAGCTAATTTCGGTATGCTGATTTCAAATCTATAATTAGATTTTTTCTATCACGTCTAGATTTTGTGTAAAATGCAAATCACTTTTAGTAAAATTTTCTACCACGTCCAGATTTTGGTTTTAATCGGCTTAATGCCAGTAATATGAAACTTGCTTTTCAAGGTTAAAGCAATTTTTTTTGCCAACTATATACAAATTCGAACAATTTTGATAAATAAAATTTATCCCGAGTTGGCAACACTGAGTCAAGAGCATAGTAACGGGCAATGGCCCAATGGTCAGTCGCTACGTGACAGTCAAGCAGAACGGTTGTTGAAGCTCTCTGCTGATGAGCAAGTGACAGGTTGTGGTGACTTGTGTGTTTTTATAGCATTTGTTTTGTACTACGGTGTGTATTTCTTTTTATTTTGCACATCGTAATAATTACTTTCTACGTTTTTTCAGATATTGTATGGTAATTCAAAATGGCATCAAATAGACGTGCTTGTGTAAATCACCCAGACAACTTCTGCTTTGTCTGTGGACAATATACACCTAAGCCACAACGTAGAAACATAACAACAAAGATTAAACTTGCCTACAAGTGTTATTTTGACTGTAAGTTAGGAGACCAACAGAGGGACTGGGCACCACATATTTGCTGTGCACAGTGCAATGCAATGTTAATAGCTTGGATGAATGGTAAAAGAAAAGCTATGCCATTCTCAGTCCCCATGGTTTGGCGTGAGCTGAAAAAATCACTTCAATGATTGTTATTTTTGTTTGACAAAGATTGCTGGTTTCACAAAGAAAAACAAATCAAAGATCACGTACCCAAACTGCGAATCAGCAATGAAACCAGTACCACATGATGAAAACAAATCCACCACCAGTTCCACCAGCAACGATAACAGACAGCAGTTCATCTGAAGATTCTGCTAGTGATATAGAAACAGGGAAAGATGGCATATATGTTCCAGATGCAAATATTTCCCCACATTTGTTAAGTCAAGCGGAGTTAAATGACTTAGTGCGCGATTTGGAATTACCAAAAGAAAACGCAGAGTTGCTTGGTTCAAGACTTCAAGAATTTAATCTTCTCCAACCAAACACCAAAGTTTCCCATTTCCGCCATCGCCATTTGCAGTTTTCCTCATTTTACTTACAGGAAGAAAACGTTTGTTTCTGCCACGATATCAGTGGTCTGATGCAAGGGATTGGCTGTCGCTATGATCCAAAGAATGGAGACTGTTCATTGACTTAGTAAAGCTAGCCTTAAAGCTGTATTACTGCACAACGGCAATGAAAAACCTTCAATACCTGTAGCACATGCCACTGGCCTTAATGAGACTTATGAATCGATGAAACTGCTGCTAAGACTCATCAAATATAAGGACCACACATGGAATATTTGTGGCGACCTTAAAGTTGTATCATTACTTCTTGGGTTACAGTTGGGCTACACAAAGCATATGTGCTTTTTGTGTCTATGGAACAGCAGAGATGACAAGAACCACTACAAAAAACATGATTGGCCATCTAGAATTGAACATGTTGTTGGTAAATACAATGTGAAACACCCAGCACTTATTGACCCTCAGAAAGTACATCTTCTACCACTTCACATTAAACTTGGCCTTATGAAAAATTTCGTGAAGGGTATGGATCCAAGGTAGTGGTTTCCAATATTTAAAGGATAAATTCAAAGGAATATTGACAGATGCTAAGCTAGAAGCTGGAGTTTTCACTGGACCACAGATCCGCAGTGTCATCCACGACTCATCATTTCCATCTAACCTAAATGAGAATGAAATAGGAGCATGGACATCTTTCGTTGAAGTTGTCAAAAATTTTCTTGGAAACCACAAAGCTGAAAACCACCGTAAACTCGTAGAAAACATGCTTAAATCTTATGAAACAATGGGATGCAGAATGTCTTTGAAAATTCATTTTTTACATTCTCATCTTGACTTCTTCCCGGCCAACCTTGGGGCTGTAAGTGACGAGCATGGTGAGCGCTTCCACCAACAGATCTCAGTTACGGAAAACAGATACCAAGGTAATTTCAACCCAAATATGATGGGAGATTATTGTTGGTTCCTGCAGAAGGAGAGCTGTCATCCTACAAGCGACAAAGGAAGAGGACACACCAAAGTTTCACTTAAGAACAGGAATTTGCCTTTCAGTAGTAACAACAAAATACTAACGCGCTTTGGGTGGATGGTTGGGCACAGGGGTGGTAACTCCGCCAGCGGAATTCCGCTGTCTGTCTTAAGCCAGAATAAAGGAGGAAAGACATCCCTGTTCACTAATTATTTAAGTATGCTTAACATAAAACGTGGCACGGAAAAGTAGCTTCGACGGCTTTCGTAATAGAAGCGGGTGAGAAAAAAAATGAAAAATAGGGGTTTTTGGTTACACAAAATCTGGACGTGATAGAGAAATTTTGATATCAGATCTGAAATCAGCATCAGCACTTTAGTAGGAATCAGTAGTTCACGTGTCTGTAACAAAAAAAAAGTTGAAATTTGTTGCCTAGTGTTATTAGTCGCTCTCCGTCATATTGCAGAACTCCTCTCCTTAACCATTCCAATGATCCTTCTTTGTTATGTAGTCCTTCTGTAGTTCTTGATAGTATTTTCCAGCACTTTGATATTCCCATTCTTCTGCATGCTTGGCCTGTCGTTCCAGCACATATCTTTTGCGACTTTTCTTAGCTATTAAGGTGGCTGGTACTCTTTGACTTTCTACTTCCTCTGTCATATTGTTCCCTCCAAAGTGATGGGCCAGTTTGGTTATGGAAGTATGTTGCGTTACCCTTGTGTTGTGGTGATGATGGACCAGAGCTATTGTAGGGCTATGCAAACTCATCAGATACTGCCCAATGCTGATGGTTGATGATCGGTGCAGCTGGTTAACCTCAATCAATCCCATTCCTCCCAGTTTTCCTGGTAGGTACAATCTGGGAAGACACTGGTTCCGGTATGTTGTTCTATTTAGAGTGAGGATTTTTCACTTTTGGTTTATACTCTTTATTGTATTTTTTATAGTTAGAAGTGGGGCTTCCACCCAATGTTCCTCTAAGGTGTGCGTGTGTGTGTGCACACACACAGCAAAATAAAATGTGCACAGGCTCAAGCGTATCATGAGTCACGACAGTAAATGAAGTAATTTCAAAAATATACCATCACACAAGGTCTGACCATTTGCATCAACATACTCTATAGTCACTCTTTTAAGTATTAACCCCTTCCGCCCAGCTTTGCCAACATCCGCGCAATTACGCAATACAGATTTTTTTTACTCTATGATTTGCATTTTTTATTTTATACATTAACGCATTGAATATAAACCTTCTCTTTCTTATTTTGCATAAAAACGAATAGTAATTATCTCGTAATTCATAAAAAATAAAATAATTTTTTATTTTATTCCTATTTGTGAATCGATAAAATCATGTATTAATCTTGCTAGGCTATTTTAAATTGCTAAATGCTAAAAATTGTTTTGAGAAATGATAACTAAAATAGCCATTTTCAATTGTTATTTTTATTTCTTTTTTGTTGAATTTTATTTTACTACTTTTATTTTATTCATATTTTTAGAATGGATAAAATGTTTTCTTTTTTAAGAATATATAATATTGTAAACAGTTTTTTAATATCCATTTAATAGTACCGTAATGATCAAGCTATCACCTTATGGAAATAATATTTATTAATTATTTAATATTTATATATATATTCCATTTGATGATGATAGTGCTCAGAAAAGTTTGCACAATTTTTCACCATGAATCTAAATGTATGCACAATGAAAATTTCTGTGCACATGGACTAAAAAAAATTAGAGGGACAATTGCTTCCACCCAAAGCCAAACACCAACTATGTCTGAACTTGTCCTAGCGTTGTTTAAAGAGGGTGACCATTCCCTTTAATGCTCCTGTTTGGATTCCTATGGCCTGGGGCTGTCCTGGGATTGAGTTCAGGTAAGTTGATAGGTTGATTTTCCATCATA
Source organism: Bathynomus jamesi (assembly GCA_023014485.1). Classification (NCBI taxonomy): domain Eukaryota; kingdom Metazoa; phylum Arthropoda; class Malacostraca; order Isopoda; family Cirolanidae; genus Bathynomus; species Bathynomus jamesi. The sequence goes on from JAJOZX010009310.1 coordinate 105,709, forward strand.
CCTGTTGCCCCAACTATGATGGGGAGAATGGCAACTTCTCTCAATCTCCAGTTTCTCTTTATATCATATATGAGCGCCTGGTATTTTGGTAATTTTCTCCCTTTCCGCTCTATTAAGGCCATAGTCATTTGGGACACTGATCTTGATAAGTAAGGCACTTTTTCCCTCTGTCCCACACTACTATGTCCAGTTTTACTGCAGAATTGTCTATAAAAGTGGCTGTTCGAATTACTGTTATCATAGTATATAGTATAATGGTTGTTTCCAGTGATTGGTGCAGGTGCATGGTCCCATACATTTTCACTACATTCTAATTCCAATGCTATCATGATCTTCCAGTGGATATATTGCAAATTTTATTGTGTTTGCTGTATAGTACCCCTCTGCCAGGAGCATCCTGCAGCCTGATATTAGATGGCCAACACTTTCTACCTCAACATGACAGACTCTACACCTGTCATTTTTACTTAGTCCAGCCATTTTTTTAAATGCATTTGTTAGGAGTGCAAGATCTTGGGCAACCATTATTAGTCACTCTCTGTCATGTTGCAGAACTCCTCTCCTTAACCACTCCAATGATCCTTCTTTGTTGATATAGTCCTCCTGTAATTCTTGATAATATCTTCCAGCTCTTTGATGGTTTTCCCATTCTTCTGCATGCTTGGCCTATTGTTCCTGAACAAATCCTTTGTGACTTTTCCTAGCTATTAAGGTGGCTGGTACTCATTCAGTTTCTACTTCTTCTGTCATATTATTGCTCCAAAGTACTGGGTCAGTTTGGTTATGGAAGTATGTTGCGTTACCCTTGTGTTGTGGTGTTCACAGACCAGAGCTGTTGTAGGACTACTTGAACTTTTCAGATAGTGCCCAATGCTGATGGTCGATGATTGGTGCAGCTGGTTAACCTCAGTCAATCCTATTCCTCCCAGTTTCTTGGTAGGTACAATCTGGGAAGACACTGGTTCTGGTATGTTCTATTTAGAGTGAGGATTTTCTGGTCTTAACATCTAGTTTATTTAGTTCTGATTGTGGCCAGTCTATGATCCCTACACTATAGTTGATAACAGGGATGGCAAGTTGATTTATGGCTGTTATTTTGTTCTTTGTTGTAAGTTGGGTTTTGCAGATCTTTTTCAGTCTTCATACATACTCTCCACTGATTTTTTCTCGCATTTGCCGCTGTTTTATATTTCTACTTTCTTCTATCCCAAGGTATTTGTAGGAACTATCCTCTTCCAAGTCTTTAATCTCAGTCTCTCTTCCTAAATTGATGTTATGGGTTTGTATTTTCTGCCCCCTCTAAGTGTACACTTAGCACACTTGTCCAATCCAAACTTCATTTTGATGTCACCAGAGAAAGTATGGACGATCCTTAATAGGCATTCCAGGTTTTGGTCAGAGTCTGCGTACAGCTTCAAATCATCCATAAACAGTAGATGGTTCAGTACACAGTCTGGATTTCTTCACCTAGTTTGACCGAGGTTGTAGCCCGTTATTATTGCTAAGTAGTTTGCTAAGGGGTTCCAGGGTGAGGCAGAATAGCAAGGGTGATAAGCTGTACCCCTGGAATATATCCCTCATAATCTTGACATGGGGGAATGGATATTTTCCCATTTTCATGGGTAAGATTGATGTTTGTTTGAGTGTGGATTTTGTACAGTTTAAGGCATTCCAAAATCCACGAGTGTGGGACACTATCAAATGCCTTCTGATAGTCTATCCATGCCATAATAAGGTTTCTGCCTCTCTTCTTACAGTCTTCAAGGGTAATTTTGTTGATGAGCAGCTGATCCTTTGTGCCTAAGCAGTTTCTTCTACATCCTTTCTGTTCTTTTTCCAGATAGTCTCCAGCATCCAGGTGTTCATATATACTGTCTGCAATTAGCCTGTAAAATGTTTATAGATGGTGGTGGTGAGACAGTAGATTGGGCGGTATTTATTTGGGAGATTTGTCTCACAGGTCTTAGGGATGAGGGTTGTGTCTCCACTTGTAAGCCATTCTGGTGTTTCTTCTACTCCCTGCAAAATTCTGTGAAAAGCAGCAGTATAATGGTGGTGTAATGCCATGACCTGTTTCAGCCAGAAATTCAGGAGCTTGTCTAGGCCAGGTTTTTTAAAGTTGGAGAATTTTGCCAGTTTCCTTCTTATCTTGTCATCCATTATAAATAGCTCCTCCATTTCTGGTTTACCCTCATTTGCCACCCTGATGGTCTCTATCCAGTCAGCATCCTGATTATGCTGTTCAGGGGTTTCAAAGAGGGGTTTCCAGTATGTCCCCAACTGGGTTTGATCTGGTGGTTCATGGACTATTATTCTTTCCCTAATGAGATTTTGGTAAAAGCCTCTAGGGTTTGATGAAAATTGTTTGTTATGGTTTTTCATGTCAATCTGCTTTTGTTTATTCCTGATTCTATTGGCTATTGCTGGGATTTTTCCCTCCAATTCCAGCACCTTGTCATGTAATTGATTTCTCTCTCTATTTTCCCTATTTGTTTTTTTGAGTTTTCCCTGTTGTGTGGGTGCTTGGAAATATTGCTTTAATTGGTTCAATTCTCGTCTGGCTTGTGTAAGTTGTTTAGTTAATTTAACTTTCCAAGGAGGTGGTTTTGGTTTACACCTTTGGCGGGGGGACTTTGGTCTAAAGTCAGGCCCGTAGCCAAGGGGGGGCCATGGGGGTCAAAGCCCTAGCCTGGGAAAACCAACTGCAATGGCATTCCATGCTACAAAAAAACCAAAGCCAACTTGTTTTACTTGCCTTTGAAAATAAGAGAATGAAGCAAATAGACATGTTTGAATTCCTAAAGAATTTCGCTAAAAAAACTCGCCACAACATTTATTCTAAAATTAAAAAACTTACAAAGACTTTTATTTACACTAAATTTAGACTAAATATTGTATTCTATAACCCAATATGCCTATCTATATGTATTGGTTTGATCATTTTTTTTATTTAGCCTACGGTGTTTTACTTGTTATAGTTTTGAATGTAATTTTCTGCAGTATATTTTGATATTCACAAAAAATGACATTAAATTTTTTCATTGTCACCCCTGTCAATTTTTCCACCCCTCTTACTGATTTGGTCTGGCTATGGCCCTGTCTAAAGTATGAACTCTTAAATGTTGTTGAAGACTATTTCTGCATGCTGCAATGTAAGAACAAATATCACATTTAAAAGGTTTTTCTCTTTTTTGGTTTATACTCCTTTTAGTATTTTTAATAGCTGTAAGTGGGGCTTCCACCTGAAGCCAAACACTTCACTATATCTGAACTTGGCTCAGCATTGATTTGCTGCTAAGATTAAGTTCTTTTCTTTTCTCCAATGGTCCAATTTATTGTCATACTGACATATGTTTCTTGTTGGGCCCATTGTCGGATGTAACTGCTGGGGTCCAGGGTCAAAACCTTGACCTGGTGGGATCCCCCGCATTGATCCCTTTGGTGAAGAATCTTCTCTGGAACTGAGAAAAGTTGCACCATTGCTCACCTCACCCACCCTGGTGTGTAAGCAGGTTGAGGGGACCTTTTTATCCTGGGTGACATCCTGCCAGTGTGTGAGCTTTCCTTAGTAGTCATTACATCCCATTCTTGTTTGTGGAAAGCTACATACAGGTGGGAGGGGTTTCCCTCAAACCCTTCCCTTATTTTTAGTCGCCTTTTATGACATGCTGGGACCATGTGGGAAGTATTCTTTCAAATCCCCCATCCCCAGTATGAATTCTTAAATGCCTTCGAAGACTAATTTTGCATACTGCAGTGTAAGAACAAATATCACATTTAAAAGGTTTTTCTCTTTTTTGGTTTATACTCCTTTTAGTATTTTTAATAGCTGTAAGTGGGGCTTCCACCCGAAGCCAAACACTTCAACTATATCTGAACTTGGCTTAGCGTTGATTTGTCACTAGGCTTACGTTCTTTTCTTTTCTCCAATGGTCCAGTTTATTGTGTCATACTGACATATGTTTTTGCTGGGCCCATCGTCTGATGGAAAAGCTGGGGTCCAGGGTCAATACCTTGACCTGGTGGGATCCCCGGCATTGATCCCTTTAGTGAAGAATCTTCTCCTCTGGGACTGAGAAAAGTTGCACCATTGCTCACCTCACCCACCCTGGTATGTAAGCGGGTTGAGGGGACCTTTTTATCCTGGGTGACATCCTGCCAGTGTATGAACTTAGTAGACATTACATCCCGTTCTTGTTTGTGGAAAGCTACATACAGGTGGGAGTGGTTTCCCCGGCACCCATCCCTTATTTTGTCGCCTTTTACGACATGCTGGGACCACGTGGGAAGTATTCTTTAAATCCCCTATCCCTTTTGGTTTATACTCTTTAATATGTTTTTTACAGTTAGAAGTGGGGCTTCTACCCAAAGCCAAACACTTCGACTAGGTCTAAACTTGTCCTAGCATTCGCTTAAGGAGAGTGACCATTCCTTTTAATGCCCCCGTTTGGATTTCTATGGCCTGGGGCTGTCCTGGGATTGAGTTCAGGTAAGTTGATAAGTTTTTTCATCATACCTGTTGTCCCAACTATAATGGGGAGAATGGCAGCATCTTTCAGTCTCCAGTTTCTCTTCATATCATATATGAGTGCCTGGTATTTTGTAATTTTCTCCCTTTCCACTCTATTAAGGCCATAATCATTTGGGACACTGACCTCAATAAGTAAGGCACTCCTTTCCCTCTTGTCCCACACTACTATGTCCGGTTTTACTGCAGAATTATCTATAAAAGTGGCTGTTGGGATTATTGTGTCATAGTATATGGTATACTGGTTATTTCCAGTAATTGGTGCAGGTGTGTGTTCCCATACATTTTTATTGCATTCTAATTCTAATGCTATCATAATCTTCCAGTGAATATATTTACAGATTTTATTGTGTCTGGCTGTATAGTATCCATCTGCCAGGAGAACCCTGCAGCCTGATATTAGATGGCCAACACTTTCCACCTCAACATGACAGAATCTACACCTATCATTAGTACTTATTCCAGCCATTTTTTTAAATGCATTTGTTAGGAGTGCGAGATCTTGGGCACACATAATTAGTCGCTCTCCGTCATATTGCAGAACTCCTCTCCTTAACCATTCCAGTGATCCTTCTTTGTTGATATACTCCTTCTGTAACTCTTGATAATATTTTCCAGCTCTTTGATGTTGCTCCCATTCTTCTGCATGCTTGGCCTGTTGTTCCTTAACAAATCTTTTGCGACTTTTCCTAGCTATTAAGGTGGCTGGTACTCTTTCCGTTTCTACTTCTTCCATCATATTGTTGCCTCCAAAGTGCTGAGCCAGTTTGGTTATGGAAGTATGTTGTGTTACCCTTGTGTTATGGTGTTCGCGGACCAGAGCGATTTTTCTCCAGTATGAACTCTTAAATGATATTCAAGACCACTTTTGCGTGCTGCAGTGTAAGAACAAATATCACATTTAAAAGGTTTTTCTCCAGTATGAATTCTTAAATGCATTCGAAGACTAGTTTTGCAAGCTGCAGTGTAAGAACAACTATCACATTTAAATGGTTTTTCTCCAGTATGAACTCTTAAATGCTGTTGAATATTCCTTTTGAATGCTGCAGTGTAAGAACAAATATCACATTTAAAAGGTTTTTCTCCAGTATGAACCCTTAAATGCTCTCGAAGAGTACTTCTCTGTGCTGCAGTGTAAGAACAAATATCACATTTAAAAGGTTTTTCTCCAGTATGAACTCTTAAATGATATTCAAGACCACTTTTATGTGCTGCAGTGTAAGAACAAATATCACATTTAAAAGATTTTTCTCCAGTATGAATTCTTAAATGCTCTTGAAGATAATTTTTGCGTGCTGCAGTGTAAGAACAAATATCACATTTAAAAGGTTTTTCTCCAGTATGAACTCTTAAATGCTGTTGAATATTACTTCTGAATGCTGCAGTGTAAGAACAAATACCACATTTAAAAGGTTTTTCTCCAGTATGAACTCTTAAATGCTGTTGAAGAGTACTTCTCTGTGCTGCAGTGTAAGAACAAATACCACATTTAAAAGGTTTTTCTCCAGTATGAACTCTTAAATGCTGTTGAAGAGTACTTCTCTGTGCTGCAGTGTAAGAACAAATACCACATTTAAAAGGTTTTCCTCTAGTATGAACCCTTAAATGCTCTCGAAGAGTACTTCTCTGTGCTGCAGTGTTTTCTCCAGTATGAACTCTTAAATGTCGTCTAAGATTTTTCTTTAACTCTGTTTGATAAGTGCAAATATAACACTTAAATATAATCTTTCCTCTGAGTTGGTCTTTCTGGTTTCCATTATGTTCAGAATTAAGTAAAGACTTGGTTGTTTTAAGTTCTAATTTTGCTATTGGGTTCTGCTTTGGTTTGGAATGCTGCAAATGATTTATATAAAATTAGTTTAGTTGGAACATTTGGTTTTAAGCCAATTACTTGGCTAAAACCATAATATTTATATGCTTCATATTTTTCCTGCTACAGAGAATGCAAACAAACTTATCATTGATCAAAATACAAACAATTTTTTAATTCTGCAGTTTACTGTGTTGTTTCTACACCATTCTTTTTTACTATTAGTTTTTATTCAATGGTTTGATTAAAATATTCTTGAATAATTCATGGATATTTAGTTCTACATCGGCTAATTTCTAAGAACTTCTACACCATAAACTGATCTTCTTGTACTGTAAAAGATTTGCAGACAACCTACACTTTGTCTTGTCTGTGTGAGCAAATGAGTTAAGGGCTGGTTTGATAAACATTTGTAATGTGTGGCTCAAGTCTGCCCATTCCTACCACAACTGGGAGGTACTAATGCCCCGAGCTTCTGTAGCTTACATGTGCCTTATACTTACTATTATGGCAAAATATATTAACCCTTTTCCATACAAATTTTAAAAATTCTCTATATTGATTAAAATCATCATTTTGGGACTGAAATTCTTAATATTGTCTAAATGCTGTGGGTAAAATTTAGTTTATTAATATCTGGTTCAGAGACAATGTACAGAACAGTCAGTGAACTATTTAATTTAGTAAAGTAAGTTTGAAATGGGAACAAATTTTCTTACCAAAAAGAAAAATCAAACTTCATTTGTTCTTTAAACCTGAGTTTAAACTAATTTCAGTCAACCAAAAAAAAACCATGTGAATAATGATTTGGGTTTTTTTTAACCTCAATAATAAACACTAAAGGTCCTATAATGAAAGGAATATATAATTTTTTAGGCCCTGTCCATTCTAATTTCAAGCATAATTAAATGAGAGGGGAGAGGGGAGGAGGCTACTTTGACTGGCAAATAATTATATACATACATCAATTCTGATTAAAATGGCTTAATTAAATATTTTCATCAAGAACTAGTTCTCAAACAGACATTGCATGTCCTATGTTTTACTATTTTTAAAAATGTCTGCCAAAATAACTAGTGATGCACCGGAACTTAGTTCCAGCCAGTTACTTCTGGCTGAAACTTCAATTTTTATGAAGTTCTAGTTCTGGCTGGAACTTTAGAAAAATAACCGGCCAGAACCGGAACTTTTTATTGTGATATTGGTTACTGTTTCGTGAATTAAAACATGTTCTTATTCTTTCTCCAATCCATGATGTAACAAAAGCAATTCTTAATGCTTCTTATTTTTCTTTCACACTGAGTCATGTGTGAGGCAGCTGGGTGAACTGACTTGAGTGTTAAACTAAACAAGTACTGGATGCATCATCCTGATGGCTCTGTCTGACTGGTTGTGTCGTGAAACATACATGTCAAAGACTTGTGGCTTCCCATAGATCAATTTTTTTTTACGAGTTATGTATCATTTTTCCATGTACTTACAAAACAACTTAAATGCTCAACTTAATATACAAGGTGTACATAAAGTCAGGATCTACTTTTGTGGAATAATTATTTTTTTCTATTTGTCTTTTCAGAAGCCCTTAGAATGAATACAGAAGAGCGTGTGGCAATAGTAATTTGGCGAATCGAGGGAAAGAAATACAATGACATCAGAGAGAAGTTTAGAAGGAGATTTCATAAGCCGAGGCCAATAGAAAAGACAAGCCGAAAATTGGTGAACAAATTTAAACGAATGGGATCTGTAAATGATGAAGCAAGATCAGGACGACTGTGTATGTCAGATCTTACCGTGAATGCAGTAGGCGGAATTATCACTGAGGAGCCACGTACGTCCATTCCTGCTGCATCACACAGACTCGGCCTCCCAACTTCATTTGTGCACAAAAATTTTGAAAGTTAATTTGCAGAAGAAAAGCTATCATTTGCAGGTTTTACATGATTTACATGAGGAAGATTTCCCTCAATGAAGTGCTGTGTGTGCTGATCTCTTAGAACAAATCTGGAGTGATAATTTAATGGACAACATTCTCTTTAGTGATGAAGCCACTTTCCATACGTGTGGAAAAGTAAATCGCCATAACTGTCGAATTTTGGCAGTTGAAAGACCGAATGATTTCGTCCAAAATTGGGAGAGAGACTCACCTAAAGTTAATGTCTGAATGCGTTTTAACAAACTCTAATGTTTATGGTCCTTTTTTCTTTGCTGAAGGTACAGTTACGGGGCTTATTTATCTGGACATGTTGCAGCAATTCCTTGAACCTCAGCTGATTGGGGATAGGATTGTTAGTACCGTCTATCAACATGATGGTGCTCCTTGTCACTATGCCAAAACTGTTCAGGATTATCTAAATGGACGTTTTCCAAATCGCTGGATCGGACACGGAAGCAACAGACCTTGGCCAGCGAGATCATCAGATTTAACCCCTTTAGATTTCTTTGCATGGGGCTTTATCAAATCGCATGACTATCAGACAAAGATTACGAGTCTTGAAAACTTACGTACACGTATACAAACTGCTGCAGATAACATAACCCAGCAAATGCTCCAGAATGTGTTTAGAAATGCTGCGGAACGATTTGAGCTGTGCAGGGATACTGATGGGGGTCACTTCGAATCCTACTCTTAATTATTTAATAAATGTTACCACTTTATCATTTTATGATTGAATTCCATATAATTTCCAAGTGCTTCACAAAAATAGATCCTGACTTTATGTACACCCTGTATTTTAGGTGATATGACATACAGTTTTGGAAAAATACTATACAAGGTGGATCTTACCTTGAAGCATTGTTGTATTCCTATATAAAAAAACACTATTAAAAAGTGGTAAAGCATATAAAACAAAGTGGCTTACTTGAACTTCATTTCACGGCTTTAGTTTTAGAAATTAGTTTAAAAACAAGACAAAGACCAATAATATCATACTAGCATTTCTAGGTGTCCTATGAAACATTTTTTTTTCATTGTTTAAGCAATACTTAAAGTTCCAGTTCCAGCTGGAACATTTTAAAAGTTCCGGCAAATTTGGGTTCTGGCTGGAACTTGATATTCTAGTTCCGGTGCATCCCTAAAAATAACCTATTCATTTCACTGTTCTGGAGCTAGCTTATCAGTTAAAACTTTGGAGTAGAGTCTTCATTCATTTTCACTTCTATCATATTATTAGAACCTTATGAGGTAAACTGTAGCTGGAACAAGATTTTCATTTAATATCCAGTTATAGTTTCATATTTTAGAAAAGGGCTGCACCTCCTGCCTTCCAGTGCCATACCCAAATGTCTAGTACATCCCTACTGCATTCATCTTTGCTTCATCATGTAATCAAACTCATTATTGAGACTCATTGCAACATCAAAATTGTTATAATCAACTATCTAAAACAGAAAATAGTAAAATCACTCTATTCTGAAATTCATTTCAAATAATTTCTCAACAAAGTAAACTCGTAAATTTTTAATTCCAAATATCAAGTGTGTTTTGTCATTAATTTGGCCTATATTATATTTAAAGAATAATTTTCACCTTTCTGACTTCTACTCTACTTTACTATTTGACTACTGTTAGTATTGTCACAAGACTTCTTTCAAATGACTAAGAAAACTTTTTCATCTTACCTGTTTATTTAAAGGTTTACCATCAGTCCTCAGTTTATGGTCATTATTGTTCAGTTTTCTAAGCTTAACCAGTGGGTATTTGGAACACTGAATTCTTCTGAACAGAATTTGCTTACTCAATAACACATTACAGTCTTGTTTATGATTCTCAACTTTTGAAATTTTCTCTGAATTTGAATCATAAAGTTCAAGACTTTCTTTCTGACATGAATCTTCACCAGATCTCTGAAATAAATTTTTTAAAATACATTACACGTAAATATTTGATAGAGATAAAAAATAATTGTGAATTTTGATAATTTTATAAGTTACAGAAGTAAAAACGTTTTATCACAAGAAATCTTCAAAAAGTTATTTCATTACAAGTAGGGTATCCAGATTTGTTCTTGGAAAAACTGGGACAGGGATGGATCTATAAATTTGAAAAGGGCAGAGGTGGACGTAGATATAATTATGCCTGAATATATATGCCAAGTGAAATGAGGCTCACAATTAGGAGGTTCGTGGGAGTGTTATAAGCTCCCCCAATGGGGTCTAGGTTGGAGCCCTGGGGAGCCCAAGCATTTTGGGCTGTTTTTGGCATGAGAAATGTTTTTTTCCAGACCACTAATTTAACATATGCCTAAATATTTCTAGACGAAATTATGTGTCAATAAGTTATAACTTTTTAACAGAATGAATACTAAATATAATAATACACACCTTATAGTTTCACATTCACATAGTATATAATTAATAACTCTTAAAATATATAAAAGCAAAACAAAATATTTTATCAAATCCCCACTCTTACGAAGAGATAAACACCAACCCCCCTCAGTAATGTCGGAATACCAACAAACTCCATAATGCATGTGAGCCATGACTTGTATTTAACTCACTCACTCACTCACTCACTCACTCACTCACTCACTCACTCACTCACTCACTCACTCACTCACTCACTCACTCACTCACTCACTCACTCACTCACTCACTCACTCACTCAAATTTTTGGAAATCCAACAATAGACGAGGCATTTTTTTTGTCCCAAAAACTTTTTCTACAGACCGGGACAGCTCTCTGAAAACTGGGACACATGGACACCCTAATTACAAGACTTTCAGATTCAGGTTTTATATGAGAATGAGTGATTAGTTAACCAATTGTAGTAACAATGTCACTGACCATGACAACATATCTAACATACACCTTAAACACTTGGGCCCACAGAGAATACTAGCTCTCACAAATATCAGCACATATTCATAACAACACTGTATTATTCCTGACATATGGAAACAAGGTAAAATTATTACACTACTCAAACCAAACAAAAATCCAACAGAACCAGCTTCCTATAGACCCATTACTTTACTATGCACACCTTCCAAAGTAACAGAAAGACTAATCTTACAAATCACAAACCCCCACATACCACTATCGCCTACTCAACATGGATTCAGACTTCACTACTCAACCACGACAATAAGTCACTAACCTCATGCAGCACATCATGGATGGCATCAACTCCAGATGACCAGCTCAACATACACTATTAGCAACAATAGACATTAATAAAGCATTTGATGCTATCCCACGCTTCCCTCTCATAAACAAAATACTGAACACAAGCATGCACAATAACACCAAAAGGTGGCTGAGCAACTATCTTTCAGGAAGATACATGTCACATTTAATGGCAAGTCATCCAAAAACAAGCTTTTTCCAAATGGGGTCCCTCAAGGCTCTGTTCTCTCACCAACACTGTTCAACTTATACATGCATGACATTCCAACACCCATAGATAACAAGCTTACCTTATCATCATATGCAGATGACATCACTAACATCCACCCACAACAACATCGACACTGCTACAAATAACCTACAAACATACATAAACAGTATACAAGACTGGCTCACTAGGGTGTCAATTTTGGGGGTGAAATGACTAAATTGAAAATCATGTGATTTGGTAGCAATTTAATATAATCATTTGGCATACAAAATAATATCCTTGCTTCAAAAACAATAAAAAATAACTCCTACCTACAGCATTTTAATTAAAAAATTCAATTTTTCCATAAATTTATAACAAAATAACAAATGTGCGCAAATATCCTATCAACATTTAAAGTGGCAATAAGATATCATTCAGAGTCTTTATTTGAAAGTAACCAATGCAGTCATGTCCTTTTTTGCTGCAGTTCCTTGACATCAGCATTCGGCTTGCTACTTGCACTTTGATGTAGCCTTCTCGCCTCTCGTGACTGTAAACTTGACTAGCTGCTTCTGTGACCATTTTCACACATATCTCCACACTGAGTGTGACAAGACCACTTTGGCACTTGCATTGGGGCCTCTTTAAGTTGTGTTAAATCTTTGTTTGTTATACATGTTGTCAGTGGTGGCTCCAAAACTTCCAATCTCAAGTTAACTAATTCTGACAATTTCGTGGCATCGACGTTTATCGGAGGTACCTTCCTTGTCTGAACAGAGCAGTCTCCCAGCTGGTCATCATCTAGTGATGTTCCTCTAAGCTTTAGAATGATTTCCACAGCCTCAGTTCGTTTTTTGGTACATTGGCTGCAGAGTATTGCTTGCAAAACTGCCTCTGGCCTAGCATACCAAGCGGACCTTCTCACCATAGGTAACACGATGTCCACTACTACTTTCCTTTGGGTTCTCAGTAGCTGTAATTGAAACAAGATGTGGTTGGGCCCCTCCATCCACATTAGATTAAGTTTTACATTGAACCAGTGAGGAAGATAAAACACAATAATAAATTCAACAATCAACATCAAATTCTGTAGCATTTTGCCCTTCAGTGCATGTTTGGAAACCCAAATCCTGCAGAAACAAATCGCTGTAGTTAACCAACGACTGTGAATTACGGGTCCAATCTCAAAGAGAGCCAGATTTTGAGGCAACTCTCCTGATCTGATTGCTTGAACAATACGATAAGCGTAAGATTGATCCGTGCTGAGGTCTTTGATAACTTCTTCAGACAACACTGGAAGGGGAGGGCCTACTTTGACCTTTGGAAATTTTGTATTTATTTCTAATTCCATTGCTTCATGTAGCATGTTGCCAAGGGGGCCTGACCACTTGTTGTTGCTCTTTGTAGGACCATCAAGTTCCTGGATGAGACAACGAAGAGGTAGTTCCCGTGTGTGCAAATCACATACAATCCAAACAAGCCTTCTTCCAAGTTTTTTCTCTAAATGTGTCATAATACCGCCCTGCCATCCAGTGTTCACCGCAGTTGAGTCTCCACCAACGGCCTGCAGTGAACTGTCAAGTCTTCTTTCTTGAAGCCAACATATTATTTGATCAGCAATTGCCTCTGCATGTTTCTTGCCTTCTACTTCTGCTTCAGGAACAAAGTGAAACAAATAGCAGCCACCAGGTTCAGAAAACACAGAGTAGTGTTCTTCTTTGATGAGACTGGGAAACTTTCTGTCCATTCCCTCTACCTCTAGGAGAACTTTTGTCATCTCTTCTTCCATCAAACAAAAGGCGAGAGAGACCTTCCTCCTTCAAATCTTTTTCATGCTGATCAGATATTTCCATTATATTTTCTTGTGCTCTTCTTATCTTATTATGATCTATCACTAAGGATGTATCCTCTCGGCTGATGAGGCCTGCATCTATCCAAGCGGCAGTGGCAATCTCTGCAGTCTCTCGTAGCCCCGTATGGTGGTGAATACTGATAAGGGCAATGTTTGAGATGTCTTTAGTGTTGTATTTCATTCTCTTTGGCAAAGGTTCAGATGGCATTTTGGAGCTATCATCTGATGTTGCTGCTTTCTGTTCATCTGAAGAGCTTTCAAAGAAGTGAGAAACCTCTTGATAGAGCTCTTCATCTCTTTGGGTGGCTTCTTCACTCTTTTTCTTCCTTTCTTTCCTCTCTCAGATTTTCCCTTTTTTCTTAGCAATAACAATCTGTTTTTTGGTTTCTGAATAATCTGCCAAACCAATCTGCATACTTCCTTGGCCTCCTGCCTTTGTTCTCTGCGCCTTTATGAAAGCCAGCTCCAAAACAAGGATCTTCTTCTCACGAGGACAGCAACAATCAATGTGAGGGTGAGGTTCTCTTCTTCTGCATGAGGGAGAACAATTGGCTTCAGAACACAAATCTATGGGACACTGGCAGTTAAAAATGTCAAGAGTATCAAGTGTGTGCAGAAATTTATTTTTCTTTGCTAGTTTTCCTTTACCAAGTGATGTCTCAACTGCTTTGTGCCACAGCTTTGTTAATTTTAGCTCAATAGTTCTATACTGATTGAGTACAGGTGGTTTGAATAACATATTAGCTTTTTCCCACTGATGCAGAAGAGGGGGAATCATGTCCATTATGAGCTCTTTCTCTGTGTAGTGCCTTCTATCCTTTGTATTTTGCTCACGAAGGAGTAACCCTAGTCTCAGCATGTCTCGCACTGTTGGTAGTTCTGATACGGGAAGCTCATTGCCTGTACCGACTAACAGGCTCAAGTGGCATGATGACTGACCTCTTGTCTTCAATTTTGGCATCTTAGGAATATCTGAAAAGAAAGAAAAACATTTAAGTATTTTATATCAATTACAATGTTTCAAAGTTTAGTCATTTGATGTTCTAAAATTCAATAAAAAATATTTCCTGGGATTACAACATAATTAGACAGAAGAATATGATGATAATAAATAATTGTAATAATCAATAATCCATACTTACAGTTAAACTGTAGTATTCATCTAATAGAATAACTATGAAGTAGGTACAAGAGCAATAATAGCAAACCACCGTCTATGACATCTAAGCGGCAACTGAGGAGTGAGGACTGAGAGTGAGGGACAGTTCTATTCATGTGTTGTGACTTGTACATTGTACAACTATATGACCTTGAAAACACTCCATATGCAATCAGTGGGATAATTCTGTGACAGATGAATAGAATAGTTAATCAATTATGTCCTACTATTTAGTAAAAGAGTCAATTTCTGAAACTTTAAGGTAAAATTGATGTAGGTAAGGGTTATTTTATTTCATTTTGATTGGCCAATTTCAAGTTTTGACATGAAAAAGACTATATTTTCACTACCAAAATTGATTTGAAAAAGTTGACAAAATTGACACACCCTACTGGCTCACACACAATAGACTCAAAGTAGCACCCCACAAAATCAACCATCACTTGCTTACAAGCAACACAAAAGAACACCAGGTAACTCCACAGCTTCTAAACACCACCAACATTCCACACACTTACAGGACAAAATACTTGGGGTCACATACAACATATTATCTTTTGCAAACCACATTCAGAACATTAAAAACAAATGTACATCAAGACTTAACATGCTTACGGTACTAACAGGCACAAACTTTGGACACCAGCAGGAAACTATGCTAGCCCATGCTGGGCACCCATTATCTCAAACACACACATAAACACCTTAGAGACAATACAAAACAACACACTTTGTATCATTACAGGATGCACTCAACACCAATAGAATACCTGCACAGAGAAATAAAAATACTGAAAGTTAGGGAACATTTAGACATGAGGGGAACACAATTCATGGCAGCAGCGACAACTAACCCACAACACCCTTGACACGACATGTACAATCATGCACCAACACTCCACACCATTAAGGTAACACCAGAGAGACATTATAACCAAATACTCCATTCCATACCATACCCCAGAGACATCACATAGTACAGAAAACAGACACACACACACCTAACCCACAAAGAACTGACACGACTCAGTCCAAATGCGGTCCTAGGTGCAAAGCCACCACCCATTAAAAGGTCAAAGATCAGCCTGAGCAGATTTGATTGAGTTAACTTAGCACAATTCTGATGTGGACATCACCCCAACTTACGGACAAATAAACACAGACTAGACAACTCCACAGACGATACTTGCCACCTGTGCCAGGACACACCATAAACAATTGAACACATTATGACAGACTGTACTGCTCTAGCACAACAATGAACACAACACAACATCACTAGTGCGCTGAACCTCTGGTCCACTCCAGAGAGGGCAATCAGTTACCTGTGTGCCACCAGCTTGCTCGATCAGGGTGGACTGATTGGCTAAACATCATCATCATCATCACTGACACCAAATATACTCTTACTCAGAGAATAAAAAAGAAAAATTAAATTCCATAAAACTGAGACAAATGGTAAAATGAATAATAAGAATATAATGAATGAAGCAAAAGTGAAAATGGGTAAATATTGAGGCTTAAAAGAATTACACACAAGAGACTTACAGTCTTCTGAGCATCTAAACAAACTTAAAAACTTGCTACTTGGATAATACAATCCTGCCCAAAGCTCCAAAGTAAGTACAAGTACTATCCTCATTTCAGTACTCTACGAGATGATGCCATTATAAGTTTCCAAGACTGAGACACTCACTCTACAAATGAAGCATAGTCAAGAGGACTATACAATCTTTGCAGTAGAGCTAAGGGCCTCTCTAACAAATACTATTGGATAAGGCAGGTATGGTCAATTCAAAAGTATGCAAGTGGAGTTTCCTTCCATCAGGACATACAAGGATAACCCCAGGGCAGTTTTAGCCACATCTTTTACAAATTGTAGTTAATTGGGATTAACAATGACATTTCCACTTTACTGCCACACAATGAGAAATACAGCTCTAATACTTTGAAGGAAATCCTCAAAAAGGAATAGGATATTGACAGATGTATAGGGAGCAAATGAACTTTTGGAACTGGTTTGCATCTTTACTCCCAGTAATGGTATGCTGGGTAAGTACCCAACAAAACTCAACCCACCATCCATGACAACCATTTCAAAAGTACTACCTAGCTATTTTAAAATATCTAAAAATGAGGTGAAGATAATGAGACTCCAAAATTAATATTTTACATTTTAACTAATGTTTGTATAAAGTTAAAAAATACTTATGACTAATTATAACCAGTAAGTACTTAGCTTTTTGCTTTGTTGCTTAGAAGTTCAGGTAACACTTTATAATCATTCCTTCACAAACACCTTCATTTGAATAAACCAATCAATGACTATTTTTATTATTAAGTGAACATGACTTCTCTATTCAATGGGTCTATTATTCTTCAATGAATGTTAATACAATCATAACTGTCTGTTACTCTTTTATTTTACATGTAATCCCTACACATTTCAAATCATAATTTTAACTCTATATGTGATCCATTTGCTGTCCATTGTCCTATGTTATCCAATCACAAGCCAAAGAATAACTCCACTTAAAAAAAAAAAAAAAAAAAAAATTCATCTCTTTAGTCTTCTTTTTCTTTACATGGTCTCAAGTGGCAAACTTCTAGAAGGAAACAAAACACAGTCAGCAACCACAGCCTAGTTACCAGTATCAGGGCCGGATTTAGGAGTGGGCAAAGTGGGCAGCTGCTCATGGGCCTCCACATGTTGACAAGCCATTATCAAAATAGAAAAAACCCAAAACTAGAAAAACCTGATAGATGATCAACAAAAAAAAATGCGCATCCAATACCACTGTAGTACATAAACTTTTACCAATTACTATTTGTTGTGTATTGATTATTATTTTGTTTTTATTACTCTTTTAGGCCTACTCTCACTATAATGGAATACCCGAGTAACCCGAGGCTTTCATTTTTTGCAGAAATGAGTGGAATGGACAGACACAAGAGTGCACGATGTTTTGAAAGTGTATGTATGTTAATTATATTATGAATCTTATGGATGACTTCAATTATGTCTTCCCTTAAGGTAGGGGGGGCCTCCACACGTCTAAATCCGGCTCTGACCAGTATCAGCTGCTAGTGATTACATACTATATTATTGTTATTTTCTTTTCTCTGGCAATGACTTATTTACATAGTCCACTAATTTTATGTTTAGTACAACACTGTATTCTAAGTTAGCTTCCTTTTTATTTGTACTAGGAACCATTATGTAACTTTATTGATTTTAGTTACTTCTTACTTACTTCGTAGCCCCCGGGTTCTCTTATGCGAACCCGGCGGCACTCAGGTATCCCGCGACCACTGTGGGACGGGTCCATAGGTCTCGTAGAGAGGTAATGTTGGAGTTGTGTCTTTGTTGAGAGAGTGTGGCAGTGTAAGAGTAGGTGTTCTGTGTCCTCGGGGTGGAGGTAGCATTTTTGACAGGTGGGGGTGTCAGCTAGGTGGAGTCTGTGTCTGTATTGTTGCAGGGAGGGGTGGTGGCCTGAACGGAGCCTGGCCAGAGTAACTCTTGTTTTCCTTGGGAGGGTTTGTTCGCTCTGATGGACTACAGGGGTAGTATCGTGAAGGACAGCGTTGTGTGGTTGGTCGAGTAGGTTCTATTAATTATTCAGGAACATAACGGGTCTCTCTACACCAGAAGGAACAGATATTAAAGTTTTATTCTGAGACCGTGTAACAAATGAATAGCAAAGCAAAAGAATTTAAGAAAGTAAGTTTGCAGAGTTAGACAAAGTTTTTTTCAAGTGGTTCCAAACAGCAGCACAGTGAGTAAACCACTTTCTGGACTGCTTATTATGAAGAAAGCCAAGTGGTTTTATGACCTTATGGAAATTGATGAACCATATGAATTCCCTGTTGTGTGGCTTAATCAGTTTAAGAAGAGACATGGTATTCACAAGCTTGCCATTGCAGGAGAAGGGTTCTGCTGACTATGAAAGTATTACCAAGTATGATGACATTTTTGAAAAACTAATTCAGGTATGTAACCTTAATGCAAAACAAATATTCAATGCGGATAAGACTGCACTACTTTGGCAGTATTTGTGGTGTTTTTGTGTGTTATAGTATGTATATTAAAGTAAATATTATTTTCATAGATTCAACAGCAATTTGTTTTATTATGTACATTACAATTGCAATTTTTCCATTCCCCTGAAAAATCTATTAATCCAAAAAGTGCTTGGTCCAGACCCCTTTTGGTATAATGGGATTTTGTTCTACTTCCAACTTAAAATTAACCAATTATTGTAAATTTATATGGTTATCAGATGTATCACTTCATGTAACATTCCTAACTGAATCAACCATGTAAGAAAACCATTTTAACCTTGGTGGTGTAGTGGTTAGTGTTGCTGACTATGAATCTATCAGCCCAGGGTTCAAGACCCAATGATGGCAGCAATGATGAGTTCAAGCATGAAAATGACATTTAGTAATCAGGATTATTTATGTAGGAATTATCGTACATTAGGCAGCATTCTTTGTTTCTACTTAATAGGTATGTATTTTCATTTGATTCTCAGTGTGTTCATTGGAGCTTATCAGGCCTGCCCTTTGTTTGTGAAAATTGATTGTTTTTGACATTTTGGAGTGTGCTTTATTTGTAATAAGATAATAATACCTACAGCTATGGGTAAGCCAAAAGCATCTTGAGATGAAATTGTCCATATTCTTGCTTTAGAAAATGAAGGCTTCTCATATACAGAAATTGGAGAATGAGTAGGCTACCATAATAACAGAAGTTAATAGAAGTCTTGAAAAAAGTGTGGGTAACAGAAATCACTGCGGAGTACTGCAGAAAACTTGTTCACTTGGTGCCTGCACATGTAAATGCAATAATAATGGCTAAGGGTGAAATGACTAAATATTAAAATAAAAAATTATTCACCATGTGTATTTTTTTCCCTTCTCAATAAATACCATAATGTGTTTTTACTGAAATTGGTAATTGCGCGATTTCATTCACAGCCACTGTAATATCAACATACCCTGCTTTTCAAATTCAAAGCATCTTCAAAATATAAGACTTAAGTTGTTAAAAATTAACAAAAATATTCAAATCATATAATTTCTGTTTCTTTATGTGGTAGTGACATATTAATGTAGCATGCACTGTAAATCTGAAACCTCATTTATAGCTTCTATATAACTTTTGAGGTATTTCTGAGTATACCTAGACTGCACACTATCAACCTTTTTCAGGCTAGCCTATTGTGAAAAAGGGATACTGCAAAATAAGTAATGATTAAATAAATTTCATACACAACTCTCTCCCAACTTTTTCACAGAGAGAAGCTAGACAATAATATACTGTAGAGTGCCCCTCACTACTGTGGTGGAGAATAACTACAAGAACTAGACAGATAAGTATCATAATGGCTTACTTTAGCAAAGGTGTACTCAAGCAAAACAACACGTGTTTACCTTAACATTGAGTTCATGATCAGTGAAATCTGTTTCTTCTCTACCAGAAAGATCTATCATTCATCTTTAATCCAATCATACTGAATATGTTTTCCTTTTCATCACATTCAATACATATTTCCTATATCAATTCCTACATTTAAGAAAAAACCCTTATGATCTATTGAGGCTTTAAAAATGAGTTCATCAGTTTAATGTTTTGATAAATGTATTAAAAAATAAAATACCAACCTTACTGAATAATCTCTCTTCATCAAAAGAATCAAATGAACTTCAAAATGGTCATATTTTCTTTTTCTTGTGACATGAGTGGCAAACCCACTTAAACTATATAAAAAAAAACAATTTTTCATAACTATTTCTTACCTCCCATTCATCATAGATATTTCCATGGCCAATTGTATCTTCTTTGCAATAATTTGCTTCATAGGAATCAACTACTTCTTTAATATCAACTTCATCTTTAATGTTCCAATAAGTTTCTTTCAGATCACGCTCACTTTCATCTTTTTGCATTTTGAAACTCTCAACATCAAATGAGTGATAAAAAAAATTTCCTTAATGAGTCTCCCTCTTTAGTTAACAGTTCATTATACTAATGGACATGAAATATTCTGAAAATAATAACACACTTCCTATAGAGAGTGCATGTCATTGCAATCTTTGGGGCATTGGCCTATACTGTTAAAATCATGAGATTTTACTGAGAACAAAATTTTCAAATTAGAAAGCTCTTATTTTGCTTTTATAGTTTCTTTCAAAAGTAATACTGTATACTTGAACTAATGTAAGAAAGGTTTTAACGCATGAAGACAAAGTTCTGTGCAAAGCTAACACCACCAAATCTATTATAAAAATAAAAATGGGATTTACAACATTAAAGACAGAAAAAGAGGCTATTTCATGTTATAACCAATAAACCTAATCTACATACCGTAGGTCTATAGTTTATTCTTTAAAGCTAACCTGGATGCTGTCAGTGATGAGAGCATGGTGAAATATTTCATCAGGATACATCAACCATGGAAAAGCAGCACCAAGGAAGATATAGCCCCAGTATGTTGCCTGACTACTGTTGGACACTTATATGAGAAGCCCCTAGTACTATAAGCAAAAATCACCTACAAAAACATTTTAGGTAAGGTACCTACTCTTCTTTTTTGTATGATTAAATATACCCAAAAAAGTAAGAAAATCTGTACATTTTCATTTCCTTCAAAACTGGTTGGTGATAGAAAAACTGTTTTCAAATTTGCAATCAGTGTAAGAAAGTACAATGGAATCACATAAATTCATTCAAAGGAGGAAAAACAGTTCTATTTTGTTGTTCAGTGTTATTAAATTACCTTCTTCACAAAGTCCAAATAATTGTTATTTTCTACATGATGATGATATTTGCTGGATAAGAAAGAAGGGTATAATTTATGACATGTCAAGTCCAAATATCCAGCCTGCCATTAAAATTGTTTACTCTTTCCAGCCAAGGGAAATCAAACTAGTGGAGCCCTGAGATAAACTTACAATAATGCCTGGACTTCTCAGTTTGCGTACATATTGCATAAATATAGTCATCTGGGGTGAAAAAAAATCAATTTGCCTTAACTTAGGCCTACAGACTTTATTATTAGGGATGGACACAAACCTGTATGTTCATATTATAAAGGCTAGGTGTCATAATAACATGGCAATAGAATTTTTTTCCTGCAAAATATTTAATTGGTAAAATAAAAAAAAAATGAATTTTTTTTCACTCCATGGAAAGGGGTGAAAATGAACCATGCTTGGGGGTGAAAAAAAATATAGCATTAACTCTGGTATATGGTCCTCAGAACATACAATATTGGTGTCAATGGAATTACAGATATAATAAACCCTTTGTCGCATAACCCCTTTGCAACATTGAACAACATTTGCAATTGCATTTCAACATTTCTGCACTCTCCCATTTTGCGCCCATACTAATACATAAAACATAGGTTCTTTTTAACTCCCTCCCCTCTCCCCCTTTGCAGCATTGATTTGTTGCATAACCCTTCCCCCCTTTTGCAGCATCGATGTTGCATACCCCTACCCCCTGCATTGCATATCCCCTAACCCCCTTTGTTGCATAGCCATTTGCAACATTAAACATTTGCATTTCAACATTCCTGCAAACTCCTATTTTGCGCCCATACTACTACATAAAACATAGGTTCTTTTTAACCCCAAAGAGGCTTCAACTGCATGGGGTTAAAAAAAACATAGCTTCACAAGGCTTATGCCACGGACTGTGTTTTATTTCTCCTCATGCATTACAAGATACACATCTTCACACTTTTCAACGTAAGTATAAATATTCTACAGTGAAAAATAATTCAGTGCCAAGCAAATAAAAAATAAATGCAAAAAAAGTTTTCTTTACATATTTTTGACATTTTTTTTTCCAGTGCTCTTTTCTTGGAAATGAACAAACATAAAGACATCATTTTACCAACACTTTTGAAGGATATAGTGGGCTACCTGAACAAAATTTCTTAAAAATTGTCTTTATATTAAAAATTATTTTAAGGGGCCTGTTCGTTTTCACCCCAGATGACAATATTGTATATGATACAGCTATCTGTAAATACAAAACAGCAATGTTGAGTCAGTGTTCATCTAAATGTTCATGTCAAATAATGTCTTTTTGAAAGTTTTGTTGGACTGTACTTGTACTTGGAAAAAATAATGTTCTTTATTGGATATGAATAGATATTTTCACTTCCCAACTACTGTAAGGTGTATATTTTTTTATTTTTTTATGCAGGAAGAGGCCAAGGGCAAGTGTCAGCAAAAGGACCCCCCCCCCCCCCCTAAAAAAAGAAAACCAAAATCATGGCCCAGGGCTTTGGAGATGCCTGGACACTGCATTTTAAAGATTGGAGGTCATAGACAGAAGGAAAGATGGATTGAGAAAGATTGTTCCAGAGTTCACCAGTTGAGTAGATGAAAGATTCAAAATACCAATTAACCCTTGCATTAGACAGCTGGACAGAAAAGGGATGAGAATGTGTTGAAAGTCTGGTACTGCATGCTCTCCTTAAAGGAGGAGGCATGCAGTTAGACAGTTCAGAAGAGCAGTGTCCATTATAATAGCAATAGTAAAGAGATAGTGAAGCAACACTGCAGTGAAGAGAGAGGGATTGAAGACAGTCAGTGAGAGGTGGGAATTGACAAGATGAAAAGCCTTTGATTTCACCCAGTCAAGTAGGGCTGTGTGGGTTGAGCCACCCCACATACGAGAAGCATACCCCATACACAAGCAGAGAAGACCCTTATACAGAGACAGCAACTGAGTGGGGTTAAAGAAACTGCAGACACACTACAGCACACCAAACCTCTTAGAAGCTATTTTGGAAAGAGACTACTGTATATGTGATCTTTCCAGGAAAGATCATGAGAAAAGGAAATGCAAAAAATGTAGAGAGAAGAGGAAGGATTGAGTTGTCTATTGTTGAAGGTAAGGGAATAGTGTGTGGAAGATTGTGACAAATAGGCAGATGGAGGAATTGAGTTTTTGAGGCACTGAAAGCCACGAGGTTTTCTCTGCCCCAATCACTCCTTGCTTGAAGCACATAGTACATCAACCCAAATTGATTCTACCCTATTGTCTGATTTAATACTATCATTCTGAACTGAAGTTAAATCATTCTTAATGTGTAAGACCAAACCACCCCCGTGCCTATCCATTCTCTGATAAATATATATTGTATAACTATTTAACTTGTACTCTACTCTAGTGTCATTGAATGCTGCCTCACTAATCCAAGTCTCACTAATGTAGACTATATCCAGATTTTCACTAATCATATACAGTAACTAAATAATTCATTTTTCTTATTCCTAAGACTACATGCATTTCTATAAAAACATTTCAAACCCTCAGTTTTAACTGATTCCCTCATTCATTCAAACAGTTCAGAAGTTGGGTTTTAGTTTTTTTTTTGTGTTTGACCTTAGTTTTAGGGGCCTTATCTATTGCATTAATAAGAAAAAAAAATCGAACAATGTAAAATTTATTTCAATTACTATATTTAAAAGTTATATTTATTTTTCTTATTAATGCAATAGATAGGTGGCCCCTAAAACTGAGGTCCACTAAAATTCTACTTGTAAACTCCATGCTTACCCCAATTCTTGGTAAAATCCCCACCACTACATAACACTTGCTCTGCCTATTTTTTTAAAGTTTCTATCAATTCCCTATACCTCTGTTTAACTACTTCTGAATTTCTGTTTAACTTAAATCAACCATCTTTATCCTTGCTTGTTAAATCATTTAGACCTACATGAATTATACTACCTCAGTTTTCATGCAACTTCTTCACTACAATACCTCATTAACTTTAGAAATATTACCACCTGGAATACATATTCTTCTATGGGTTTTCTTCCCTTATTGCAAAATTCATTGTCCTGATTCCTAATAACAGAGTCCCAACCATGGTAAATTCACACTGTACTGCTTCATCTAAATTTTCTTGTATCCGAAACTACTATTCTTTCTAATTCTGTTTCTTGACTGACTTTTGACTTTGTGCCATTCATCAGGCCTAACTTTATTTGGACCTGCATCCTTATTACATTACATTTCATTTGGAAAAATGAAGTCACTCAGGCCTATCAAGTTAATCCAAGTCATGAGCTTCATTTTTTTATAATAATAAAACATTGTAAGATGTCAAACTCAAGTCAACTAATTAATATACAACTATTTACTTCCACCATAGTAACCTATATAACTGAAGCAAAGAATATACACTATATACAATCTACAAACTATCTCTTTCACTCACGAAAGTCTCTAAATTTTTCTTAAAATTAACTAATGAGCTACTGTTTACCACATCATATGGCAAGTCATTCCAAAAATCTACTACTATATGAGTAAAAAAAAGTATTTTCATAGATCAAGTCTACAAGTCTGTTTTCTAATTTTCTTATTATGCCCACAAGCTATCCCATCAGTATTTAGTGAGAAAAGGTTATACATCTAAATTGTCCAAACCTGAAAACATTTTGAACACCTGTATCATATCTCCCCTCATACAATGTCTTTCAAAACTAAACATACTTAATTCCTTTAATCTATCCCTGTATTCCAATCTTCTTAGGTTAGGGATAAGCTTGGTTGTCCTACCTTGCACAACTTCGAGCATATCAATATCATACTCACAGACAACATTCTGGAAGAGGCTTAATCAGCCTGTGGCTCCAGCTCAAAATTTACACTTGTACTTTGAGTTTGGCTGCAGCAGTCAAGGGGATTGTACATTATGCGTGCTTTATGATTGAATTTTAGCTCTTATGAGTACCATTCTTTATCCAGATTTTTTTTCAAATTTCTCCACAAACTCAGAGTTAATGACATACTCAGGTAACCCATTCCAATTATCAACTATCCTGTTACAGAATGAGTACTTCCTGACATTTAGGCTTGCTTTGCTCTTAAAAACCTCCTAAGAATGCTCTCATATAGTTGGAAAATACCTTCACAGCCCTCACAGTCATATACCCCACCCAGAATCTTGTATGTTTCTATAATATCCCCTCTTGCTCTTCTAAAAACCAGAGTGGTTAAATTTAATTTTTGTAGTCTCTCCTCATATGGTAGGTATTTAATCAATGGCACTAACTTGGTAGCCCTATGCTGTACATTCTCCACAGCTTCAATATCTTGACCAAATATGGACTCCATACTTGGTTTGCATTTTCCAGATGGGGTCTCACGAGAGTGACATAATTTCTTAAATATCTCTGTTCAGATTTATGAAGGTTCTTCTAATAATACCAACAATCCTATTTGCTTTATTTACTTTTTTTGCACAGTGTTCTCAGAAAGTTAGTTTATTATACACCTCAACACATGGTAACATGGTAAAAATTTGGTAAAACTTTACAAGATACCTGCATTGCCATGAAACATGCTACAATAACGAAACATATATCAATCGATAGAGCAGAAAAAATAGTGGAAAGTAACAGTTATGATACTTTGAAGCAATGTCATTTTTAGCGACATTTAGTGACAGTTTGAGATATATCTAGTGACATCTGCTAATATTTTTAGCAATTATTGGTATATCTAGCAACATTTGGCAATCCCCTTCATTGCCACATCATTCAATTACTCCATTTGGTCAGATCTGGTCAATTTGTCTTTTGTTGTTGAGGTGTAAAGATGGATTATTGTGACATGTCAGTTACTGTGTTTTTTGATAAGTTTCATTCTAAGGATAAGGAGCTATTTAAATTTTGTGTTCAACATAATTTACTATTGAGTGAATGCTACAGTAACGAAACATATATTACTCGATAGAGCAGAAAAAAATGGTACAAGCAGCTATTATCATTTTTAAAATATTATAAAATAACAAAGTTATGACACTATGAAAATGTTACTAGGCCTATCATAGCTTACACCATTTGGATCTTTTCCATTTCATGTACTGTTTCCAATTTTGTTGAAAATAAGATATTTAATGAAGGTTAACTGAATGCCCAGTTAGGTCAACTGTACACCCTTGATGATTGGTTAGGTTGTCGTGATATTTTCGTTAGTTTTAACAAAAATATCATAACTTAACCTAACCAATCATCAAGGGCATACAGTTAACCTAAATGGGCATTCAGTTAACCTACATTAAATATCTTATTTTCAACAAAAATGGAAAGAGTACATGAAATGGAAAGGATCCAAATGGTGTAAGCTATGATAGGCCTAGTAACATCTTCATCAGGAGCGGCTCGCAGGTAGGCACTGTGGAACTGCAGCACCCCCATGATCTTATGATCTTTATATTTAAATATTTAAAATAGCCTCTCTGATTATTTTTTTTCAATGAACTTTGAGTTTTTAAATCAGATTATATCCTTTTTTCCTTAAACTATTTCAATGCCGAACGAATGAATCACGAAAGTAGCTTCAGCCTTCCCGTGGAACTGCATACTTAACAGTTCCAGATTTTGTTTGAAATGCTTGAAACCTCGGTGGTGGACGTACGAAGAGCAAGTCAGAATCGTGGGTTCAAGAGGATCCAAAGTACTGTGGACAGAGCAGTGCCGATTTGTTTGTTTGTTTGATGTGGTAGTTGTGTTGCTGTATTGTTTGCTAATTCAAAATTTAATTTCCAAATTGCATTTATCAATGATTCGTTATCATTTATTTTTTGTCGTGAGATTGAAGTTAATTATATAATAATTGGATTATTTACAATATATAGCTTTCATTTCTTAGAATATTTTTTTCGCAAGTGACTTTTTTTTTTTAAATTTTAACTAGGTGCCTATTCTATTATCATGGCTGCGCTAGCCCCAGAAGTGAGTCGGGTGACAGTGAGTAAAATTCAGTCTTGTAATTTTTCACAGTTATCTCCAAGAAAAATAGCTATTAAAACTGAAGGATGCCCTACACCAGAAATTCAAATATCTCAGCCCGGAATAAGTAACAATAAGAAATATATTCATAGTTTTAATTCAGAATGGTACCAAAGAAAAAGTTGGCTTTGTGGTTGTAAAGTTAAAAATGCATTATTTTGTTTCCCATGTCTACTACTCGGTGGTGACTTGATGGACAAAAAGTGGTTTTAGAAACAAACAAAATGAAAGAAAAAACTGAAAAGCATGAGCGTTCAAAGAAGCATATTGATAATGTGATTTCCCTGTCACTTTTAGGAATGGTAAATATCAAAGAAAAACTTAGTGAGGCTTACAAACTCTCGATTATTGAACATAATAACAAAGTTACCAAAAATTGTGAAATATTGTCGAAAGTAATAGACTGCATTAAATTCTGTGGAAATTTTGAGATTTCTTTACGTGAACATGATGAAAAAGACAATTCGCAAATCCAGGTGTATTCAGGGGATTAATTAATTTCATCAAAATTAGATCCTGATTTGAAAAAAGATTTAGAAAGCAACACAGTCTTCAAGGGCGTTTCCAAAACCATTCAGAATGATATTCTTGACTGTGTGCTGCAGGTATCCCGCAATCAAATAAAAAAAGAAATTAAAGAAGCTTCGTTTGTGCGGTCATGGCTGATGACACAACTGATGTTTCTGAACACACTCAAATGGTTATTGTTCTGAGATACGAGCTGAATGAGGAAGTCTTTGAGCTTCTGGTTTTTTTTACTCCAGAAAATCAAATGGCAGAAGGACTATAAGTGCATTCTAGATCAGCTAGATATTCTTCTCGAAGGAAACAAACAGAAACTAATTGCTCAGACATGGCGCAAATGTCATGAAAGGAAAAAAAGGGGAGTTCGGGCTAAAATTAAAGAAGTTTACAATAATGCACACTTCATTCACTGTTATGCCCACCAACTGAATCTGATTATGAAAAATGCAGCAAGTACTACCCGAAATTCAAGAATATTCTTTTCTAACCTCTTGGCTATACCAACATTTTTCTCCAGGTCACCACTTCGTCTCTCTATCTTAAGCAAACATATGGCCAGCCGCATTCCTCGTCCATCCCCTACTAGATAGAATTTTCATATACACACCGTAAACCGCGTCTATGAAAATTTTGAACCCTTAAAAAAATGCCTTGAAGAAATACAGTCAACAGCAAACGTAGATCAAACCATTTCAGAAGCAACAGGAATTTTGCATGTTTTGAATAACGAAAAGTTCATCTTTTGGTTGAAACTTTTTCATCAGATAATGCCTCACATAGAAGTCATTTACAATCAAATGCAATCTCGAGCTATTGACTCATGTAAAGTACAAGAATATATAGCAAACTTCAACAAGGCCATTTTAAAAATAAGAAATTCAGAGTACTGTGAAAATCCTTCAAAAACACTCATGATTGAAGCAAAGGAAGTGTGCGACTGCGTATGTGTTGACATAGCTGAGAGGTATTCATTTACCAAACAATTAGTAGCTGCTAAGCTGTTTACCAAGGAAAACTTCGATAGCTATAATATGAAAATGTCTATGGAAGAGGTAATGGTGACCACTGAGGCATATCCATGATTGAAAAAGAAAAGCTGCTTACTGAACTACAAGTTTTCTACAGTAGACCTGATATGCACAATTACGACAGGTTAATTGATCTGCTGCAATTTATCACTAAAAATAATCTAGTAGATGTTCTTGGAGAACTAGCTAAGCTCATAAAAATTCTTTTGACCATCCCCATGACTACATCCAAGGCCGAATGCTGCCATTCAACATTAAAAATAATAAAGATGTTCTTAAGGAGCACTATGAATCAGGAAAGACTAACTTGCAATGATTTCAATAGAGAAAAATTTGATCAACAGTACACAGAATTTCAATGAAAAAGTAATAGACCTTTTCGCTCAGAATAAAAACAGAAGAATGGAATTTGTTGATAAATAAAATTTTTGGCAAATTTGAAATTATCCGTTAAGCGTAAGTACCCTATAATTGATTTTATGATACTATTTTACTTATTTTTATGACTGCGTAGTGAGTAGTTATCTATTTATCTTTTCGACTCTCTCTCTCTCATATATATATATATATATATATATATATATATATATATATATATATATATATATATTAGACAGTGGCGATTCGTGGTATAAATGTATGGGGGTGCGATTTCATAAAATTTATAATTTTTAGAATTGTAGTACATAAACAATCACATGGTGCTTCCGTACAGTACTTATATGTCAAAGAAGCCATAAATTTGTATTAAAAAAATATTTTAATAAATATAAAAATAATTGTTGAATAAATTTGACTATAATGAATTTGACTATAATAATGTACCACTGTACAACAACACGGACTCACAATAGGCTAGTGCGAATCCAACTGCCGCTCACAAGAGTACTGTACTTGTATTAACATATGCAGCTATGCCAGACGTACAATTCTAGTTAATTACAAATAAGTAATAATTTTAATAAAATACATATAAATGGCTTATATCATTATTACTGAAGTAACTATTAGTAAAAATAAAGTTATTATAAAAAAAATTCGCGATTGTACTTATATTTTCATTACAACAGTAAAATATAATTTATATTTACTTGAGCAAAAAATCTATGGCTCCATTCGGCTGCAACATTATTTTGTATTCAAACAGCGATACGCTATTTGAAGCTATGCTATAAGTTTAGAATATTATGTACTGTATGAAGGCTTACTCAAAATGCCTCATGAATCATGATATGCCACATGAATTTTTAAAATATATTTCAAGAATATTTATTTTAATATCTTAAAATTAATATTTTTTATCTGTTAAATTAATATTTATCGTTTCAAGCAAGGGGGAGCGACCGCTCCATCGCTCTTATACGCCAGTCGCCACTGATAATTTAGAGTGTCCCAATTTTTTTTGTTCCTGAAGTTTGTCATGCACACCCCCCTAATTTCTTCCACTCGTGAAAACATGCCAGCAAGATGAATTTCATTCATGTTCTTTAATTTTAAGGGTCCCCTCAAACCATGTGTTACTATTGCTGAACGGCTACTCTCTACCTTATACTAATTGTAGCATATTTTTTTCAGGTTATGGATACAAGAAAGCAGGAGACTGTGTGGTTGGTGGGGGTGTTGCGAAATGAACCCCTGGAAATGCTGTGTCAACTCCCGACAGTGGGAGATGTTCTTCGACGTCTGTTGTTCTTCACTCGGAAGAAAAAAACGTCCACGGCGGAAGCTGCCAATGTGGTAGCTGATGAGGTTATGGCGGTGTGGGCTCGGGCATCTATTCCGACCTCCCACAAGCCCAAGTGCGTAGAGAGAATCAAGGCCCTCTCCATGGACTACGAGAAGGTTGCCAGAAACCGAAACCTTGGGGGAGAGAAGCAACTGGAGCGGGGAAAAGGGATTCCAAGCCAACCTGAATACACTGTTCTTAACAGCTCATGCCAACGCCATGAAACTCATCAAAGTCCCCGAAGATCGAGACTTTCTGAATGACCAGTGAACCGTGCGGAAGATGTACATCGGAGGAGAGGACCTGGAGTTTGCTCGCAGGGCAGCGGAGCGGGAGAAATGCCGAGCAGCTGAAGAGAAGAGGAAGAAGAAAAGCCGTGAAGAGATGGACTCACTGCAAGCAAAAGGAATGGTGAAAAGTGGGTCTTCTTCTTCTTCGGAGTCCATGGCCGAAGCATCCAATGACGATGTCCAATATTCCTCTCCTGGTCCTTCGGCTCCTCGATCCGCTCCCAAGGACAGCCAAGTGTCGGCAGCACTCGCTGCCGCGGGAGTTGAGTTATCCTCGGTCACCTTGTCCAAATCAAGTCTTCACCGTACATGGCAGAAGTCCAGGAAGAACTTGGCAGCCGGAATCAAGACCGAGTTCAATTCTGATACGCCGCTTGTCATCCACTTTGATGGCAAACTCCTCCCTGATTCGGATGGAGGGAAATTGGATCGCATACCAGTGCTGGTCAGCGGGAAGAATCTTGAGAAGTTGTTGGCAATCCCAAAAATCCCTGATAGCACGGGACAGCGGATGGCTGGAGCCGTTCTGAAGGTGCTGGATGATTGGCCGCAAGTTCAACCATGGATTGCCAGTCTCTGTTTTGACACAACAGCAGCGAATACCAGTATTCACAGCGGCGCTTGTACGATTATCCAGGACCAAATGGACCACCGCGTTCTTTTCCTGGCTTGCAGACACCACATGATGGAATTGGTAATCACCTCAGTCTTTGACCTGTTCTTCAGGTCTTCTGGCCCCGAAATTGCGCTGTTCGCTCGCTTCAAATCCCAATGGGAGTTCATTGACCAGAAGCAGGCTTCTCCATTCAACGGCCCAAGCAACATCCTTTCGGAATGGGTGGCGTTGAAAAAGGAGCAGATTGTCCACTTCATTGAAGAACAGCTTGAAGTTGGCCACCCAAGAGACTATTACCGGGAGTTCCTGATCCTCACTCTGGTCTTCCTCGATGGTCATGGCAAACGAGATCTCTGGTACAATTGTCCTGGAGCATACCACCGGGCCAGGTGGATGGCCAAAGGCATTTACTGTCTTAAGATGTTCATCTTCCGAAGCCAATTCCACCTGACCACTCACGAGGTCCGGTCACTACGCAGGATAAACGTCTTTGTCGTCACCATCTACCTCCAGAGGTGGTTCGAGGCTCCATTGACGGCGGACGCGCCTGTCAATGACCTGGAGCTGTTGGAGGACCTAGAGCGGTACAAGGCGGTGGATCATGATGTAGGTACCGCCGCATTGACGAAATTCCAGGGCCACCTCTGGTACCTAAGCGAAGATTTAGCCAGACTCGCTATGTTCTCCTCCAAAACCACCGATGCAGAGAAGACGGCCATGCTCCAAAACCTGCACAAGACCGAAAACCCAAAAGATCTGCGTCGGCTGGAGGGAAAGAGGGTCTTGACAGTGAGACGGTCGGATTTGAGCACCTTGGTCACGAAAAAGACTCAAAACCTTTTTCATTGCCTGAAGCTGCCGGCTCCAAAAACCCCCAAAGATCTCGAAGGATGTGCACCATCGTTGAAGTCTGTGAACGACGCGGCAGAACGGGCGGTGAAACTGGCGGAAGATTTCAACGAGGGCCTGACAAAAAATGAGAAGGAACGGCAGCTCGTGTACCAAGTCGTCGAATACCACCGCCAGCAGTTCCCCTCAGCAGACAAAAAGATCCGCTGTCCCCCGAAATGAAATGTGCCATTAGGAAGAATTTCCACTTCCTTTAATTTAGTCATTAGAAAGAATTTACATTTTATTCTTCCATTCTAGAATGATTAATGCTGAGCATTTACGTTTGTTCATATAGGGTCGAATAAACAAGGTCAATGAGGGGACCCTTCCCCTCCTAATAGGCCAATGAAATTTCGCCCATTTTTTCCTTTCTTCAAGTGTAATTAATTAAATGGGTGTGCGATTTGACTCTTGCAAATTTTTATTTTCACATGTGAGGCTGGGACACCCTTATATATATATATATATATATATTTTTTTTTTTTTTTTTTTAGTTCAGGAAGAACCGATTCGCCTCTATTTAAAGGGCATATCTCAGCGGAAAAACAAAGAAAAGTGAGATGAAAGACAGAGGAAAAAGAAAGGGTGGAGGGGACAGTCGAAGTGGAAAAAGACCAAGGATGACAAGGACTGCAGGGTCGAGCCCCATCATCCTTGGGTGCTAGGGCCGGGAGGCGCACGTGAAACCTCCAGGAACAAGCACGTACAAACGAGCACAAAGAGCACTCAAGAGCACGAGCTTAGAACCCCCTTGCGGGGATATATATATATATATATATATATATATATATATATATAATATATATATATATATATATAATCAACACAACTGTTTGCAATTTCTGAGGCAGCACCCCCATAACTGAAAGTCACGAGCCACCACTGATCTTCATAGTGTCATAACTTTGTTATTTTCTAATATTTTCAAAATGATACATAGCTGCTTGCACCATTTTCTCTGCTCTATCAATTGATATATGTTTCATTACTGTAGCATGTTTCATGGCAATGCAGGTATCTTGTAAAGTTTTACCAAAAACTTTTATAGTGGGCACACAAGGGGCCCTTCGGCCCATGTGGGTGGCTTCACTGTTAATATAAACAAACCACAAATACAGTTACATGCAAAATTAAGATACAATTGATCTCTGCAAATTGCAGATATTCACACATCTACTAGCTGTACATTAACTTTAAATCTTTGAATCATTCTTCAATACCAAATGAAAATGTTTTAATAGAATTAACAAATAGATTTCATTAATTTTCTATAAATAATGATGAAAATAATCAATGTAGGGAAACTCAATTCAATAGTAGTAAAAGTTTCAAGTTAAACCCAAGCAATGTAGGAAAAGTTTCTGTAATTGGAGATTCCCAAGTCAGAGGCCTAGGAACTATGTTACCAAAAGGAAGCATAGTCTATTGCTATCCTGGTGCAACCATTGATAGGGTAAAGTAAAAAATCAGTGAAAAAACTTCAGGTACTGATTTAGTTTCTCCAAAAAATGTATGGTAGTTATTCATGCTGGAGGTAATATGTAATGCTTTAGCCATCAGATGAAATCTTAAAAAGCTATAATGAAATCTTGGTAAAATTAAAAGAAGGTAGGCATAAGTCATTTATTACAGGTATTATTCCAAGGATGAGTGAAAGTAATAAATGGTTCTCTAGGGCTTTTAGCATAAATAATAGACTCAAAGAACTCAGGAAACAAGTAGGTGTAACATATATTGATCTATGGAACAAATTTTATTGGAAAAGAGAATTGTATAATAAAGATGGGGGTTCATCTTAAAACAAGAGGTAAGGATGTATTCTGTACAATTTTATTAATGGAAATCCAAAATTAAAATGTAAAAAACCTGGGTATATCCCATTGACTAACAAATGGTACGTCACTGAATAAAATATCTCAAAATAATAATGACAACTGTCAGAAACAAATAAATGGAGTAAAAATTGAAGAAACAAAATTGAAGATGGCAAAGACCAAAGTCAACTGATAATAGATCCAAAATTAAAGAAAATGTTGCAGGTTCTCTTTCATTATTTAATGTAAATGCAAGAAGCATTAGAGATAAGATAGATAAATTTAAAACATGTTGAAATTGAAAAACCAGATATCATGATCATAACTGAGACATGGACAAAATTTAGCAGTGTACCAAATAATCAATTAAGTGAGTGAGAAAATATTATTACCTATGAATTAAATGGCTATGAACTCTTTTATTATGAGGGTAAACATTTAAAGGTTGAAAGTCAAATTTTTCTCCAATACAGTAGAGATAAATTCAGTAAAAGAAAGTGAAATAGTTGAGTCAGTATGGATAGAATTAAAAAATAAAAATGGTAGAAAATTAAAATAGGATGTTCAATTAGAGAGGAATCCCCAAAACAAGAGAGAGGAATCAATATGTAGAAAATGAAATTATTAAGGAAATAAATAAGGTAGGTTTAAATGATGTAATTATTGTTGGAGATTTTAACTATAGATATATAAATTGGGCAACAATGCAAGCAACTGAAAGTAATGAGAACTTCCTTGATTGTACTGCAGAAAATGGTCTAAATCAGTTAATTAAAGAACCAACCAGAGAATGCAGTTTTAGATTTAGTATTAACAAATATTGCTGATTCTATATATAACATATCAGTCTTTGAAACACTGGGTTCAAGTGACCATTTTATAATAAGATTCAAGGTGAAATTTGACTCAAAGTATACTAAAAATGCAGCTGAAATTCCTGACTTTAAAAATGGCAATATGACTTAACTAGTTAATGAGTTGAATTGCATAAATTAGGTGGAAATTTTTGAGCTTCAACCAAAAGATATATTCAACCAAAGTAAATCTACACACTATGTATGGGAAAAGTTAAAAAATAAAATAAAAGATGTTCAAAGTAAAAATATATTCCTCAGTGTAAAATAAGAATCAGAAATAACAGAGAACCCTGGATAAATCTGTCTATTAAGAAAGGAATAAGCGATAAGAGAAAGGCCTTCAGCAAATTTAAGAGAACTTAAAATGAAATAGACCTTGAAATCTACAAAAATAAGAGACAAGAAAGCAAGAAACTTATGAGAGATAGTAAACGCAATTTAGAGGAACTTAGCCAAAAATTGTAAAGGAATTCCCCAAAAGTTCTTTATAGTCATTTCAACTTGAAAAATAAATCTAATAAAAAAATTGGACCCCTTCATGGTGATGACAAAATTATTGAAGATGATTTTGAAATTGTTGAGAAGCTAAGTAGATATTTCTGCTCAGTATTTACAAAGGAAACTAAATAAAATTCCAATTTTACATTAGTAACACAAGAGAGATAAATCATATATATTTTGAGGAAGTAGATATTTTGAGAGCAATTGACAGGCTAAACATAGATAAGTCACCAGAACCTGATGAAATTTATCCTAAAATAGTAAAGGAAGCAAAACATAGCATAGCCCAAGCACTTAAAATACTTTTCAACCTTTCATTGATTAACAGTGAAGTTCCAGAAGACTGGAAAAAAGCAAATGTAGTCCCACTTTTCAAAAAAGGAAAAAACCTAGCTAAAAACTATAGACCAATTAATTTAACTTCGATTATTTGCAAATTACTTGAAAGTCTCATCAGAGACAAAATTACAATATTCTTAGAAGAAGGATTAATTAGTAATAGCCAACATGGCTTTCAAAATGGCAGGTCATGTTTGACAAATTTAATTGAGTTTTATGATAGTATGTTAAAGCATCTGGATAAAAAACAATCTGTAGATATTGTGTACTTGGATTTTGCCAAAGCTTTTGATACAGTTCCTCATAAGCGGTTGCTTGTTAAAGTTAGAGCTCATGGAATAAAAGGGACAGTAGCAAATTGGAATGAAGAATGGCTTAAAGAAAGAGAACAGAGAGTCCAATTAAATGGGACTAGGTCTACATGGAGCCCTGTTCTGAATGGAGTTCCACAGGGGTCAGTACTTGGACCTCTACTTTTTATTATTTATATTAATGACTTAGAAAGGGGTCTAAATAGTAAAACCTCAATATTTGCAGATGATACAAAATTGGGACAAAATGTCAGATCTTTAACAGGTGCCATGAAAATGCAAAAGGACATTGATAAAGTAGTTGCTTGGGCAGATAGATGGGAGATGAAATTTAATGTGGAAAAGTGTAAAGTTATGCATGTTCATCATGACAATCCAGAATTTGAGTGTAACATGGATGGAAGTTGATAAATAAAGAAAAAAAGGAGAAATTTGGGTGTCATTGTGAATCATGATCTTGAACCTACAACTCGTTGTATTGAAATTAGAAATAAGGCTAATGCTAGATTGAACCTAATGCAGAAACATATAGAATATAAATTGCCAGAAATTATAAGTAGGCTCTACACTTCATATGTGAGGCCTCTTTTTGAGTATTGCAATCAGTTCAGTAGTCCTTATTTAGAGCAAGACAAAGACAGACAAGAAAAAGTACAAAAGAGAGCCACAAGGATGATACCATGCCTTAGACACCTTAGTTACAGAGAGAGATTGGAGCACCTAAACATATTTTCCCTAAAACAAAGAAGGTTACAAGATGATATGATAGAAGTATATAAAATAATAAATGAGATATAATATAGACTTCCACTCTCCTTTTAAAAGGATCACAATGATAGGACAAGAGGCCATAGCCTTAAGCTTTTTCAACAAAGATGTAAATCACAGTTAGTACAACATAGTTTTTCAAATAGAATAGTAAAATTCTGGAATAGCTTAGATGAAGAAGTTGTGAGTTCCCATACTTTCGAGACTTTTAAGAATAAACTAGATAAATTAATGACTGAAAGAGGTATTTTGTAGACATTTTGCTGGAACTGGTAATGGTGTGAAGAGGTTTGTGAACCCTTCCCACATATACATATATAGTTTATTTTTTATTTGGGTAAATCTCATCACCCACACAGAGTGATGGGATGTAGGGAGGCAGCATCTTGGGTTAGGGGAGACTCTCTCTCTTTATACCCCCCCATTTAAAGAGATTTCTCTGCTGAGCTGTGCCTCCTATAATGGCACTGTGATATATGAAACACTCATTATGTTCACTCGCTTCATAGACACCTTTAAATGGGAGACCCTGAATGGGTGTACATTCAAATACTCTATACAGTCTTTACAGTCCCACCTACTCCTTTTATCTTAATTGTAGAGCTTGTATTATATTATTCAGGTTATAGCTATATAGATCCATGTAAAACTTAGTGAGGAGAGAACATATGATGTCTACAATTAGTACAGTAGTGGTATTGATGAATGATCCACACGATCCAAAGTTTTGAAGTTAATGTACAGCTAGTAGATGTGTGACAGTCTGCAATTTGCAGAGATCAATTGGATCTTAATTTTGCATGTAACTGTATTTATGGTTTGTTTATATTAACTGTGGAGCCACCCTGATGGGCCAAAGGGACCCTGGTGTGCCTACTATAAAATTTTTACCATGTTACCACTACCATACTAATTTTAAACATCATATGATTATCTCATCTCAAGAAGTTTTACATGGATCTAGAGGATCTTAGTTGCTGCTTGTCTACTACTTATGTATACAGTACAGTACCTTACAATAGTTTTGCAGACCCGAAGGATCAGGTTGTTTACGTTTCTCATATGACTATATGTACCATATATAACTATGTACTTATAACCTGAATAATACAAGATCTACAATTAAGAGAAAAGGAGTAGGTGGGACTGTAAAGACTGTATAGAGTATTTGAATGTACACCCATTCAGAGTCTCCCATTTAAATGTGTCTATGAGGCACTTCCTTACACCTATATCCTTTTCCACCCTGTTTTCACCCAATTCCTCATACATTTCATACTTGTACTGGCTTACGTAAGTTACATAACTCCTGCCTATTCTCATATATTTACATTTGCTAGGATGAAAATTTAATGTCTAAGGTGAAGGGACCAAGCTTGAATGCAGTATTCTAAGTCAGGCCTAACATAAGAGATAATATTCATTTTAACTCCATTTGACAATCAAAAGCAGATTGGGGGAAGAAGAAAAATTTGTAGAAAGATGAGTCTCATTTCAGTCATAGCAAGTATATTATTATTATTATTTTGTTTTCTGTGCAGCCAATGACAAAGGGTCATTTGTACAATAGCAAGTATAATCATGGGAAGTGTGTGGAAGGGCTTTCGGTTTTTGGAGGTATTGAGCGTGATTCCAGGGTGAAATTCATTATACCAGTTCCTAACAGAACAGCTGAAACATTACTTCTTCTGATTCAATGCTATATTTGCCCAGGTTCAATTATTATCAGTGACTGTTAGCGTGCGTATAGTACATAAGTAATCTTGGTTATATTCACAAAACTATCAACCATAGTGAACATTTTGTGGATCCAGAGGATCGTACTATACAAATACAAAATATTGAGAACTTGTGGCAAGACAAAATTGTGGGTACTTCATGCAGGCAATAAAAGGTACCATTACAGAAAATATTTTGCACAGTACCTCTTTCTTGCTGAACACAACGAAGAAAACACAAGACTACATCACCTCCTTATTGCCACTGCAAGACTGAACCCAGGACCCAGGGGCGTACCTAAAGTATTTGGCACCTGGGGTGGATCCTTCCTTTGGCACCCCCCATAAATAATTTCAAAATTTAAATACACAGAAAAATATATTATGTTTGCAAGTAGATTTTTAAAAAGTACAGTACTGTCATAAGCAAATTGGAAATAAGAAAAATGCAGGACATTAAAAATTCAGTGAACAGGTAATACTGCATTTTATTTTATATAAAAAACACAGGAAATCCAGTCTCAACGCTCAGCAGCTGAGCGTGAATCCTCTCTATTTACCTTTGAA
The DNA here is from genome assembly GCA_023014485.1 of Bathynomus jamesi. Taxonomy (NCBI): domain Eukaryota; kingdom Metazoa; phylum Arthropoda; class Malacostraca; order Isopoda; family Cirolanidae; genus Bathynomus; species Bathynomus jamesi. The sequence continues at coordinate 145,164 of JAJOZX010009310.1, forward strand.
GAATAGGCTGAGGCTCAGCCTATTCTTCAAAGGTAAATAGAGAGGATTCACAGTCTTTGCTTTCAAGGCTTAATTTCTGCAAATTGATCAATGACCTCATCAAAATTCACCTTCTTTGCATATTTATGTTCAATTGAAAGTAAAGCCAGATATGTCAATCTTGTCTGACTCTTGGTCAAGCGAAAGAAATTTTTTATCAATTTCAATTTGGAAAAACTTCTTTCACATGAAGCAATAGACAAACAGACAGTCAAAAAGAATGTCAAACACAGTGACAAGCTTGGCAAAGATTCACAAAAATCCCATTTCACAATAAACTCCAGAAACTGCAATGCTGTCCATTTCTTTGCCTCTTCAATGCTGATTTTGGCAGCTTCCAAATGCCTCCAAAGTCATCCAATTTCCACACTGATATCTTCATCAGAGAATTCATCGAAAATCTGAGTCAAATTTGGAATATACTTCCGAAGGTTATGTCCAAGAGGCAATGTAAAATATCCCTCCATTTCTTTCTCTCCTTGTCCATTGTTGCTTGATGAACTTGATCAATGGTTTTTTGAAGCTTCAACCCTGCTCCCAAGGTCTTCTATTTCTCCAGGCATGAGAGATGCTGCTCAGAAGCCTCATGGTCAGACACTTTTGGGTTTAGCTTCCACCATGCTTGAAACCCAGTGACAAAGCTGGATGTTCCAATTCCTTTGTCATCAAGAGCAAACAGTCTGCAGCAAAAATAAAACAAACTTTCTTTTGATGGAGAGTAAACCATCCATGTTCTCAAAACTTTCTCGCCATTTGGCAGAGCCTTATAGAACCATGCAGTGGTCAGCTGTCGACTCTTCCCTTTGGATTTCACTCCTTGTCTTCGAACTGCACTGAAAGGTTCATCCCTATTTTGGAAGGGTTCACTTCCCCTCTTAATAAGATCAACTCTCAAGTCATTTGGAACCAGGATTGGCCAAGCAGCAACATCAGAATAAATTGAAAATCTATCCATCTCCTCTTCTTCATCAGTCTTCCGCCTGTTGGTATGGACTTCTGCTGGTGTCTCCTTCCTCTTCATCAGTTTCACTGCTTTTAGAAGATGAATTACCATCCTCCAATCCTTGCTCTCTCTTATTTGAATCCTCTTGTGAAGATGCTTCTTGTATTTGCCCTTCAGATTCACCAGGCTGAATATCTTCAGGACTTTCTCCTATTGCACTTGATGAAGGCATGGATGGTTTACTCCCCATCAAAAGAAACTTTGTTTTATTTTTGTTGCAGACTGTTTGCTCTTGATGACAAAGGAATTGGAACATCCAGCTTTGTCACTGGGTTTCAAGCATGGTGGAAGCTAAACCCAAAGGTGTCTAACCATGAGGCTTCTGAGCAGCATCTCTCAATTAGGCCGGGCTGAAACTCAAGATAGAATTAATCAGTCATTAACAGTTGGCTTTTGATATAAAATAAGATTCCTGAAAAAAATAATTGGTGGCCACCAACGTGTGTCTGGCCACCCCCGTTTTCATAAAAACATCTAATGAAGCACTAGCAAAATCAGGAAAATGGCAATATCTCTTCTGAAGAATTTGATTTAGAACAAATTATTAAGTGTGGCATTTTTTCATAAAACCTTTAGTTTTTGAGTTATTTTAGAAAAACTAATTTTTGGGGCCCATAGACCCCCTTTCGACGGACCTTAGTGACAAAAGAAATTCTAAAATAAGCATGATTTGGCTTTTTAATTACTAACATTGCCCTAAAAGGATGTTGACATGGACATAGTGATCACATGATATGACTTTTCCTTGTTATCTTGCATCCATTATGCTTGATTAAAGAATAGAGGGTGGGGCTGCTTCATGAACTTTTTTTAAACGTAATAAATTGAAAACTTGTTTTTTTTTCAGGTGCCTTTGTTATAAGTTTCCAACTGCAATTTGTCATTGAATTCAACATTTGCAATATAAAGTATGACTTCTACAAGGAAAACAGCTGCTAAAGTACTTGGTGATGTACGTTTTATGCCAGCAGAACAGTTTCCTTTAGGGAAATTGCCTACGTTGAAGCAAGTTATTGAAAGGTGTTTGTGTTTCGGAGACTATAAAACAGATGCTGTACTGAGAGCTACTTCTGAGGAATTGCATAAATTGTGGGTCACATATAATGTTTATCCAATATCAGTAAATGCCATACAGAGCCGACTGAAAACCCAAATAAAGGAATTCAACTGCCTTCTGAAGTACGACAAAAAGAAAAGGGGACCTAAATATCATCAAGATCTGGATGATTTTCTGAAAACTGTAAACATTTTATTTGACATATATCAACATGATCACAAACTGTTGGCAGATACAGAGAAAAAGCACTTACTAAAAATGACTGAATCTGATTACCAGTTTTATGAGGTAGGTCTGTTGATTGAATTTCAAGTTGTAAATTATTAATTAATATTAATTAATTATCAATTATTAATATTATCAATTATTATTAATTTGCTACAATTTTTAAAGTGCATTTAATAAGTTAGTAATATCAATAATACACTATTAATGATGTTAATGATAAGTAATATTTTAGTATTTTCTCATTTTTGTAAGAATTTCAATTTACCCATAGATAAAAGATACATTATAGTGTAATGAAATATAATCACTCTGCAGGACCAGAAAACAACTAGGCATGGTTACTGTACCCTGAAAGAAGTCCCAGAAACAGCCACTGACTTAAAATTCAAATCACGGGTTATTCAATCTCAAAAAGCAAAAGAATCAGTTCCTCCTCCTCATCCTCCTGAACCTATGGACATTCCTGAGTTGACAGATAGCGACAGTTGTAATGATTCATTTGATGCAGACTATGTTCCAGAAGTCTCAACATTACAGAACAGAACTAGATTACGCTCATTAGCTGAAGCATGTGACAGGTATAGTACTGAAAGATAAATCTTTTAATACAGCTTAAAGCAAAATCATTGTGACTAAGAGATTAAGATTACCAATAAATTATTCATTGACAATAGATATGTAAATCTACTTTAAATATCCTAACAGATATCAAGTAAGTGATAGAGCAGGAGTGGCTATTGGTTCTGCTACATTGGTGGACTTTGGAGTAATCACCCCAGATAACATACAAAATGTTATTGATAAGTATGTTTTTAATCACTCTAGATATTACATTTCTTAGCTTCTGCTATAAGTTCTAAATCACCAGATTTACTATTATTTTTAATTAGCATCAAAATTTCTATTTTGTATTTATATTAATTAGTTTCAAACAGGACACTGACATTTGTATTTTGTATATTTGTATAATGCTAATGCAGTAATGCATGGCCAATATTTTTTAAATACTTTTCAGAAACAAGTTGAGAAGGGAGAGAGCTAAATTGAGAGCTGAAAGGAAGAAGGAAGAAGTGATATTTGAAAAAGTGACTGGCATTGGCTTTGACGGTAGAAAGGATGCTACACTTGCTGTTAACAAAGTAAATGAAAAGTATTATACATCCACAATCCTAGAGGAACATTATGTCATTACTGGAGAGCCAGGTAAATGGAAATGATTGTCATACAGTTATAGGCATTATGCTGTTATATTACTGTACTATGAAGTAATATTTCAATTACTTAAAAAAATTTCTTTTTAAGTGACAACTGTCCAGTTAACTTTATTCCTTCCTTTTTCATTTTTATTTAATTGTAAAATTAATTACATTTATTTTCAGATGATTTCTACCTCGACCATTTTACCCCGGAGAGTGGCAAAGGCATTGACATTGCTCATGGCATTTATAAGATCATTAAAGGGACAGAACTTGAGGCCAAATTAAACTTGGTTAAAGCAGATGGGACAAATACTAACACAGGACATATGCATGGGTCAATCAGATATTTGGAAATGTTTTTAGGGCAACCTCTTAGTGGGATATTTGTCTTCTGCATCTAAATGAATTGCCACTTAGACACATCTTCATAACTTTAGATGGGACAACAAATAGTCCAGACAAATTTTCTGGCCCTATTGGTTCTCAGCTCAATGGGGATGTGTCAGAATGGAATGTTGTGGACTTCAAATCTATACCTTATCCTGCATTTGTGCTTCTACCAAATGAGGTGGTCAATAATTTATCAACAGACCAATACTATGGATACTGCATCTGCTGGGCAATTATTACTGGTGAAGTGGATGAAGACCTTGCACTCTTAGAAGTTGGCCTGCTAAATCACTCTCGATGGCTCACCTTAGCCTGTAGAATTCTTCGCTTTTATGTTTCACAAAAAGACCCAGTAAGAACCTCAAAATCATAGTAGAATTCATCATCAAAGTATACTTTCACAGTTGGTTCAATATCAAGGCTAATAAGAGGCTAAGTGATGGGTCAAGAAACCTATTCAATATGATCCAAAGAGTAAATAAATTCCCTGACAGGAAAATTAGAGAAATTTGTTATGACGTATTAAACAATAACAGCTATTTTGCTCATGGTGAAAATATTTTAGTTGGAATGCTGGCTGATGAAGATGAAGAGGTGAGGTGGTGTGCTGTCAATAAAGTTCTGTGTCTGAGGGGAGTTATAGAGGATTTTGATGATGAATCTGGTAGTAGCAATGATTTTGCAGGTGGAATAATTGAAAGTGATGATGAGAATGAAGAGGATCATGAAGGTGGTACTGATGAATATCCTGCTATAGATGAGAATGTTAGGGTCTTTAGAAAGCCAATCATCAATTTCAAAGCTTCTGCATACCACAAGCTGTCTGCTATGTCCCAATGGGAAACTGTTCCACCTGTATTAAAAGAATTCAGTAATGATGAACTGCGTGATATCATTAATACCGCATTGAAACTGATCACGAGTGCCACAGTCAGAATGTTGAAAGGCACATCAAGCTTGTCACTGAAGCATCCTTGGCTGTTGTAGGTCATGAGCGTAGAGATGGTCTTATAGAAACAAAATTAGATCACGTAAATTAATGAAAGATTTTGTCTAAAAAATATTTTAAGTTCTAGATTATTATTTATCATGCTAAAATATGACAAAATGACAATTTGTTAATTGTATAATTTAATGTTTGGCGTTTTGGAATGTCAAAAAGCATTTTCAATGAATTTAAAATGGCTGATTTTGATTGATTTTGATTGCTGATTGAAAACCACTAATACATGTCAATTTGCAGCTTGAGAATGTTTTATTGTGTTGACATTCAGTTGAAAGGGGGTCTATGGGCCCAAAAAATTAGTTTTTCTAAAATAACTCAAAAACTAAAGGTTTTATGAAAAAACACCACTCTTATAATTTGTTCTAAATCAAATTCTGCATCTTTTGGTATGCAAACCATCTCTCTAGCATGTTCGGAAGAAGAGATATTGCCATTTTCCTGATTTTGCTAGTGCGGCATTAGATGTTTTTACAAAAACTGGGTGGCCGGACACACGTTGGTGGCCACCAATTATTTTTTTCAGGAATCTTATTTTTATATCAAAAGCCAACTGTTAGTCACTCTGATAAATTAAAATCAAACAAATATTATAGTTTCAGCCTGGCCTAAACTTCTCTCATGCCTAGAGAAATAGAAGACCTTAGGAGCAGGGTTGAAGCTTCAAAAAACCATTGATCAAGTTCATCAAGCAACAATGGACAAGGAGAGAAAGAAATGGAGGGATATTTTACATCACCTCTTGGATGTAACCTTGTTTCTGGCTCACCAGAATCTTCCTTTTTGTGGTCACAAAGAGGACATGTCATCAGCAAACAAAGGAAACTTCATGGAATTGGTAGAGTTGTTGTCAAATTATGATCCAGTTTTGAAAGAACATTTTGTAAGGATCAAGAATTCTATTCCATCTCGGGGGAGAGTGGCTTTGTATTTATCTCCAAAGATTCAGAATGAGTTCATTTGCCTTTTGGGGAATTACATCAAAGAGAAAATAGTGGCTGATATCAAGAAAGCAAAGTATTTTGGGATTCTTTTTGACAGCACTCCTGATGTGCCCCACACTGATCAGATGTGTGAAGTGATCAGATACGTCCATATTGAATGTGACAAAGTTGAAGTAAAGGAATCATTCTTGGGCTTCTTCCCTATTGCTGGAAAGACTGCTGCTAAGCTCACAGGGGATATCCTGAGACATCTGGAGAGAGATGGACTGAACATAAACCTGTGCTGTGGTCAAGGATATGACAACACTGCAACTATGGCTGGGATTCATGGTGGTGTTCAGTCAAAGATCAGAGAGATTAATCCCAAGGCTTTGTTTGTGCCTTGTGCAAATCATTCTCTGAACCTTTGCGGAGTGCACTCATTTGGAAGCTTTACTTCATGTGTGACTTTTATTGGACCTTGGAGAGTCTATTCCTTCTTTTTAGTCTCAACTCATTGATGAGAAGTGCTGATGGAGAATGTAGGCATGACAGTCAAAAGACTTTCCCAGACAAGATGGAGTGCTCATTATGACACTGTGAAACCAGTGAAGGCAAATTTTGAAAAGCTGACCTCAACCCTTGAAGTACTGTGCAATACCAAAGAAAATGTGGACACAGAGGATCAGCTCAGATTTTGCTGTCTGCTGTGTGTGATTTCTTTTTTTTGAGTTACCTTTGTTTCTGGTGTGAAGTCCTAGAAGAAATTAATCTCACAAAAGTATTTGCAAACAGTTGGAATCAACCTTGAAAAGTGCATTGTGAAGCTCCAAGCTCTAAAATTGTTTCTTGAAGATCACTGCAATGAAATTGTGGAGAGGGCCAACAGGGCCATTCATTATGCAACTACAAAGTGGGAGGAAATGGACATTTCTATGGAGAGAAGAGGGAGAGTAAAGCTCGGAAAAAGGATACCAGCAGAGATGGCAAAGGATGCTGGTCTCACATTGCCAGAGGAAGTAAAAAGGGCTATGTTTGAATGTCTTGCTCGCTTTCATCAAGAATTGGAGATTCGTTCTAAGGCAATGGATCAAATTCTGTCAATCTTGGCTGTTATTCAGCGAAACACTTGGTTGTTGCAACAGAAGAACAACTTCGGAAGTATATTCCAAATTTGACTCAGATTTTCGATGAATTCTCTGATGAAGATATCAGTGTGGAAATTGGATGACTTTGGAGACATTTGGAAGCTGCCAAAATCAGCATTGAAGAGGCAAAGAAATGGACAGCATTGCAGTTTCTGGAGTTTATTGTGAAATGGGATTTTTGTGAATCTTTGTCAAGCTTGTCACTGTGTTTGAGATTCTTTTTGACTGTCTGTCTGTCTATTGCTTCATGTGAAAGAAGTTTTTCTAAATTGAAATTGATAAAAAATTTCTTTCGCTCGACCATGAGTCAGACAAGATTGACAAATCTGGCTTTACTTTCAATTGAACATGAATATGCAAAGAAGGTGAATTTTGATGAGGTCATTGATCAATTTGCAGAAATTAAGGCTCAAAAGCAAAGACTGTGAATCCTCTCTGTTTACCTTTGAAGAATAGGCTGAGGCTCAGCCTATTCTTCAATGGCAAATAGAGAGGATTCACGCTCAGCTGTTGAGTATTGAGACTGGATTTCCTGTGTTTTTTGTATAAAATAAAATGCAGTATTACCTGTTCACTGAATTTTTAATGTCCTGCATTTTTCTTATTTCCAATTTGCTTATGACAGTACTGTACTTTTTAAAAGTCTACTTGCAAACATAATATATTTTTCTGTGTATTTAAATTTTAAAATTATTTATGGGGTGCCAAATACTTTAGGTACACCCCAGGATCCTGGGTACAGTCTTGCAGTGGCAATAAGGAAGTGATGTAGTCTTGTGCGTTCTTCATTGTGTTCAGCAAGAAAGGGGTACCATGTAAAATATTTTCTGTGATGGTACCTTTTATTGCCTGCATGAAGTACCCATGATTTTATGTCTTGCCACAAGTTCTCAATATTTTGTATGTGTATAGCACGATCCTCTGGATCCACAAAATGTTCACTATGGTTGATAGTTTTGTGAATATAACCAAGATTACTTATGTACTATACGCACGCTAACAGTCACTGATAATAATTGAACCTGGGCAAATATAGCATTGAATCAGAGGAAGTAATGTTTCAGCTGTTCTGTTAGGAGCTGGTATAATGAATTTCTCCTTGGAATCACGCTCAATACCTCCAAAAACCCAAAGCCCTTCCACACACCTCCCATGATAATACTTGCTATTGTGCAAATGACCCTTTGTGGTTGGCTGCACAGAAAACAAACTAATAATAATAATATAGTTGCTATGACTGAAATGAGACTCCTCTATCTACACAATTTTTCTTCTTCCCCCAATCTGCTTTTGATTGTCAAATGGTGTTAAAATGAATATTCTCTTATGTTAGGCCTGACTTAGAATACTGCATTCAAGCTTGGTCCCCTCACCTTAGACATTAAATTTTCATCCTAGCAAATTTAAATATATGAGAATAGGCAGGAGTTATGTAACTTACGTAAGCCAGTACAAGTATGAAATGTATGAGGAATTGGGTGAAAACAGGGTGGAAAAGGATATAGGTGTAAGGAAGTGCCTCATAGACACATTTAAATGGGAGACCCTGAATGGGTGTACATTCAAATACTCTATACAGTCTTTACAGTCCCACCTACTCCTTTTCTCTTAATTGTAGATCTTGTATTATTCAGGTTATAAGTACATAGTTATATACGGTATATATAGTCATATGAGAAACGTAAACAACCTGATCCTTCGGGTCTGCAAAACTATTGTAAGGTACTGTACTGTATATATAAGTAGTAGACAAGCAGCGACTAAGATCCTCTAGGTCCATGTAAAACTTCTTGAGAAGAGATAATCATATGATGTTTGAAATTAGTATGGTGGTGGTAACATGGTAAAAATTTTATAGTGGGCACACCAGAGGCCCTTCGGCCCATCTGGGTGGCTCCACTGTTAATATAAACAAACCATAAATACAGTTACATGCAAAATTAAGATCCAATTGATCTCTGCAAATTGCAGATTGTCACACATCTACTAGCTGTACATTAACTTCAAAACTTTGGATTGTGTGGATCATTCATCAATACCACTACTGTACTAATTGTAGACATCATATGTTCTCTCCTCACTAAGTTTTACATGGATCTATATAGCTATAACCTGAATAATATAATACAAGCTCTACAATTAAGATAAAAGGAGTAGGTGGGACTGTAAAGACTGTATAGAGTATTTGAATGTACACCCATTCAGGGTCTCCCATTTAAAGATGTCTATGAAGCGAGTGAACATAATGAGTGTTTCATATATCACAGTGCTATAGGAGGCACTGCTCAGCAGAGAAATCTCTTTAAATGCTGGGTATAAAGACAGAGAGTATCCCCTAACCCAAGATGCTGCCTCCCTACATCCCATCACTGTGTGTATGATGAGATTTACCCAAATAAAAAATAAACTATATATATATATATATATATATGTGGGAAGGGTTCACAAACCTCTTCACACCATTACCAGTTCCAGCAAAATGTCATTACAAAATACCATTTTCAGTCATTAATTTATCTAGTTTATTCTTAAAAGTCTCCAAGGTGTGGGAACTCAACTTCTTCATCTAAGACAGGGGTCGGGAATTTTTTTGGGTATTACCCAAAACTATTTGAGTAAGGTGAAATTACCCCCAGACTTCAAAGTAAACAAAAAAAAAGCCAATTGCTCTTAAAATTGTTGCATATAGTATACAAAAAATTAAAATTAAAAAAAAGGAAGTCTCTCTCATACCGTAAGCATTACCTCCAAAATTTTTAAATTTACCCCATTTGGGGTAATTTACCCCTGTTCCCCGACCTCTGATCTAAGCTATTAGAATTTTACTATTCTATTTGAAAAACTATGTTGTACTAACTATGATTTACATCTTTGCTGAAAAAGATTAAGGCTATGGCCTCTTGTCCTATCATTGTGATCCTTTTAAAAAGAGAGTGGAAGTCTATATTATATCTCATTTATTATTTTATATACTTCTTTCATATCATCTTGTAACCTTCTTCGTTTTAGGGAAAATATGTTTAGGTGCTCCAATCTCTCTTTGTAACTAAGGTGTCTAAGGCATGGTATCATCCTTGTGGCTCTCATTTGTACTTTTTCTTGTCTGTCTTTGTCTTGCTCTAAATAAGGACTACTGAACTGAATGCAATACTCAAAAAGAGGCCTCACATATGAAGTGTAGAGCCTACTTATAATTTATGGCAATTTATATTCTGTTTCTGCATTAGGTTCAATCTAGCATGTCTTATTTCTAATTTCAATACATTAATGAGTTGTAGGTTCAAGATCATGATTCACAATGACACCCAAATTTCTCTCCTTTTTTTCTTTATTTATCCAACTTCCATCCATGTTATACTCAAATTCTGGATTGTCATGATGAACATGCATAACTTTACACTTTTCCACATTAAATTTCATCTCCCATCTATCTGCCCAAGCAACTACTTTATCAATGTCCTTTTGCATTTTCATGGCACCTGTTAAAGATCTGACATTTTGTCCCAATTTTGTATCATCTGCAAATATTGAGGTTTTACTATTTAGACCCCTTTCCAAGTCATTAATATAAATAATAAAAAGTAGAGGTCCAAGTACTGACCCCTGTGGAACTCCATTCGGAACAGGGCTCCATGTAGACCTAGTCCCATTTAACTGGACTCTCTGTTCTCTTTCTTTAAGCCATTCTTCATTCCAATTTGCTACTGTCCCTTTTATTCCATGAGCTCTAACTTTAACAAGCAACCGCTTATGAGGAACTGCACCAAAGCTTTGGCAAAATCCAAGTACACAATATCTACAGATTTTTTATCCAGATGCTTTAACATACTATCATAAAACTCAATTAAATTTGTCAAACATGACCTGCCATTTTGAAAGCCATGTTGGCTATTACTAATTAATCCTTCTTCTAAGAATATTGTAATTTTGTCTCTGATGAGACTTTCAAGTAATTTGCAAATAATCGAAGTTAAACTAATTGGTCTATAGTTTTTAGCTAGGTTTTTTTTTTTTTTGAAAAGTGGGACTACATTTGCTTTTTTCCAGTCTTCTGGAACTTCGCTGTTAATCAATGAAAGTTGAAAAGTATTTTAAGTGCTTGGGCTATACTATATTTTGCTTCCTTTACTATTTTAGGATAAATTTCATCAGGTCCTGGTGACTTATCTATGTTTAGCCTGTCAATTGCTCTCAAAATATCCACTTCCTCAAAATATATATGATTTATCTCTCTCGTGTTACTAATGTAAAATCTGGAATTTTATTTAGTTTCCTTTGTAAATACTGAGCAGAAATATCTATTTAGCTTCTCAACAATTTCAAAATCATCTTCAATAATTTTGTCACTACCATGAAGGGGTCCAATTTTTTTATTAGATTTATTTTTCAAGTTGAAATGACTAAAGAACTTTTTAGGATTTCCTTTACATTTTTTGGCTAAGTTCCTCTAAATTGCATTTACTATATCTCATAAGTTTCTTGCTTTCTTGTCTCTTATTTTCATAGTTTTCAAGGTCTATTTCATTTTAAGTTCTCTTAAATTTGCTGAAGGTCTTTCTCTTATCGCTTATTCCTTTCTTAATAGACAGATTTATCCAGGGTTCTCTGTTATTTCGATTCTTATTTTACGCTGAGGAATATATTTACTTTGAACGTCTTTTATTTTATTTTTTAACTTTTCCCATACATAGTGTGTAGATTTACTTTGGTTGAATATATCTTTTGGTTGAAGCTAAAAAATTTCCGCCTAATTTATACAGTTCAACTCATTAACTAGTTCAGTCATATTGCCATTTTTAAAGTCATGAATTTCAGCTGCATTTTTAGTATACTTTGAGTCAAATTTCACCTTGAATCTTATTATAAAATGGTCACTTGAACCCAGTGTTTCAAAGACTGATATGTTATATATAGAATCAGCAATATTTGTTAATAATAAATCTAAAACTGCATTCTCTGGTTGGTTCTTCAATTAACTGATTTAGACCATTTTCTGCAGTACAATCAAGGAAGTTCTCATTACTTTCAGTTGCTTGTATTGTTACCCAATTTATATATCTATAGTTAAAATCTCCAACAATAATTACATCATTTAAACCTACCTTATTTATTTCCTTAATAATTTCATTTTCTACATATTGATTCTTCTCTCTTGTTTTGGGGATTCCTCTCTAATTGAACATCCTATTTTAATTTTTTTTACCATTTTTATTTTTTATTTCTATCCATACTGACTCAACTATTTCACTTTTTTATTGAATTTATCTCTACTGTATTGGAGAAAAATTTGACTTTCAACCACCTTCAAAATGTTTACCCTCATAATAAAAGAGTTCATAGCCATTTAATTCATAGGTAATAATATTATCTCACTCACTTAATTGATTACTTGGTACACTGCTAAATTTTGTCCATGTCTCAGTTATGATCATGATATCTGGTTTTTCAATTTCAACATGTTTTAAATTTATCTATCTTATCTCTAATGCTTCTTGCATTTACATAAAATAATGAAAGAGAACCTGCAACATTTTCTTTAATTTTGGATCTATTATCAGTTGACTTTGGTCTTTGGTCTTTGCCATCTTCAATTTTTACTCCATTTATTTGTTTCTGACAGTTGTCATTATTATTTTGAGATATTTTATTCAGTGATGACCCATTTGTTAGTCAATGGGATATACCCAGGTTTTTTACATTTTAATTTTGGATTTCCATTAATAAAATTGTACAGAATACATCCTTACCTCTTGTTTTAAGATGAACCCCCATCTTCATTATACAATTCTCTTTTCCAATAAAATTTGTTCCATAGATCAATATATGTTAGAACATAAGAACATAAGAAATTTTTATAGTGGGCACACTAGGGGCCACTTCGGCCCATCGAGGTGGCTCCACTATGTAAAAACTGCCTGTACATTGGCAATAACCAATTTTTACAAAACTAATTAATTATCAATTTAAAACTAAAGATAGAATCTCTGGATCCAGAGGATCAAAGTCATAATAGGCTACTATCCACAAATATGTTACACAGTATATCTATTTATAACTGACATGCAAATATATCAGATCCATAGAATCCAGTCAATTTCATCATGGTACCCATCAATACCAGTACCATGCCAACCAAAAATAAGTCACGGTCCATATCAATTGCAGACCAAGTCACAATTTACATCCATATACTTAGGAGGAAAAGTGTAGGTGTGGCTGTAAAGACTACAATAATGTAGAAATGTGTGTGCACCCATTTTGGGTCTCCCATTTAAAGGTGTTTGTGGGGCAAGTGAAGATCATGAGTTTTTCAATACCTCACAGTACTATGGGAGGCACCGCTCGGCAGAGGAATCTCTTTAAATAGGGTGTGTAAGGACAGAGAGTATCCCCTAACCCAAGATGCTGCCTCCCTATATCCCACAACACCCGTGTTGAGCTGTGGGATCTATCACCCAAATGCACATAATATATATGAAATAAACTAGTACCATTCATGCGATAAAAAAGGGCTTAAACACCATCACCAGATGTCCCTTGCAGACATCAAACTATCCAACCTTCTTTTGAAAGAATCAAGCGTATCTGAAGTCACCACTTCTTCTGTCAGAATGTTCCAAAACTTAATTACTCTATTTGTAAAACTATGTTTTCTTAAATTTGTTCTACATCTTGGCTTAAATAATTTCATACTATGACCTCTAGTCTGGTTATTGTGATCTTTAATGAAAAGAGACTCAAAATCTATCTTATCCAACTCTTTTATCATTTTATATACCTTTGTTACACCTACTTCTTTACAGAGTTCTTTGAGTCTATTATTTATGCTAAAAGCCCTAGAGAACCATTTATTACTTTCACTCATCCTTGGAATAATACCTGTAATAAATGTCTTATGCCTACCTTCTTTTAATTTCACCAAGATTTCATTATAACTTTTTAAGATTTCATCTGATAACTAAAGCATTACATATTACCTCCAGGTTGAATAACTACCATACATTTTTTGGAGAAACTAAATCAGTACCCAAAGTTTTTTCACTGATTTTTTTACTTTACCCTATTAATGGTTGCACCAGGATAGCAATAGACTATGCTTCCTTTTGGTAACATAGTTCCTAGGCCTCTGACTTGGGAATCTCCAATTACAGAAACTTTTCCTACATTGCTTGGGTTTAACTTGAAACTTTTACTAGTATTGAATTGAGTTTCCCTATATTGATTATTTTCATCATTATTTATAGAAAATTAATTAAACCTATTTGTTAATTCTATTAAAACATTTTCATTTGGTATTGAAGAATGATCCACATGATCCAAAGATTTAAAGTTAATGTACAGCTAGTAGATGTGTGACAATCTGCAATTTGCAGAGATCAATTGTATCTTAATTTTGCATGTAACTGTATTTGTGGTTTGTTTATATTAACAGTGAAGCTACCCAGATGGGCCGAAGGGCCCCTTGTGTGCCCACTATAAAAGTTTTTGGTAAAACTTTACAAGATACCTGCATTGCCATGAAACATGCTACAGTAATGAAACATATATCAATTGATAGAGCAGAGAAAATGGTGCAAGCAGCTATGTATCATTTTGAAAATATTGGAAAATAACAAAGTTGACACTATGAAGATGTTACTAGGCCTATCATAGCTTACACCATTTGGATCTTTTCCATTTCATGTACTGTTTCCATTTTTGTTGAAAATAAGATATTTAATGTAGGTTAACTGAATGCCCATTTAGGCTAACAGAATGCCCATTTAGGTTAACTGTATGCCCTTGATGATTGGTTAGGTTAAGTTATGATATTTTTGTTAAAACTAATGAGTATGTCATTAACTCTGAGTTTATGGAGAAATTTGAAAAAAAATCTGGATAAAGAATGGTCCTCATAAGAGCTAAAATTCAATCATAAAGCACACATAATGTACAATCCCCTTGACTGCTGCAGCCAAACTCAAAGTATGTGTAAATTTTGAGCTGGAGCCACAGGCTGATTAAGCCTCTTCCAGAATGTTGTCTGTGAGTATGATATTGATATGCATGAAGTTGTGCAACGTAGGACAACCAAGCTTATCCCTAACCTAAGAAGATTGGAATACAGGGATAGATTAAAGGAATTAAGTATGTATAGTTTTGAAAGACATTGTATGAGGGGAGATATGATACAGGTGTTCAAAATGTTTTCAGGTTTGGACAATTTAGATGTATAACCTTTTCTTACTAAATACTGATGGGATAGCTTGTGGGCATAAGAAAATTAGAAAACAGACTTGTAGACTTAATCTATGAAAATACTTTTTCACTCATATAATAGTAGATTTTTGGAATGACTTGCTATATGATGTGGTAAACAGTAGCTCATTAGTTAATTTTAAGACAAATTTAGACACTTTCATGAGTGAGAGAGATAGTTTGTAGATTGTATATAATGTATATTCTTTGCTTCAGTTATATAGGCTACTATGGTGGAAGTAAATAGTTGTACATTAATTAGTTGACTCGAGTTTGACATCTTACAAGATTTTATTATTATAAAAAAAATGAAGCTCATGACTTGGATTAACTTGATAGGCCTGAATGGCTTCATTTTTTCCAAATGAAATATAATGTAATAAGGATGCAGGTCCAAATAAAGTTAGGCCTGATGAATGGCACAAAGTCAAAGGTCAGTCAAGAAACAGAATTAGAAAGAATAGTAGTAATGTTGTAGTAACTAGTAACAGGTTTCGGATACAAGAAAATTTAGATGAAGCAGTACAGTATGAATTTACCATGGTTGGGACACCATGGCCGTAACTACCTATGAGGTCACCGAGGTCCAGACCTCGGTAATTATTTCCTAAAAAAAAAAAAAGAGACTAAACCATTCTCCGTGTATGAAACGCATATTACCCTTTGTACAGTATTTAATTATAGACATGGGTTTTGTGTTTAGTATAGCTTGGGTTGTGTTTGTAGATGTCATTTTGGTCTGAATTTTGCTCGTCCCGCCGCGCTCGAAAAAAATCTGGACCTCACTAATTTCTAAACCCTAGTTACGGCCCTGTGGGACACACTTAATTATTAGGAATCAGGACAATGAATTTTGCAATAAGGGAAGGAAAACCCAAAGAAGAATATGTATTCCAGGTGGTAATATTTCTAAAGTTAATGAGGTATTGTAGTGAAGAAGTTGCGTGAAAACTGAGGTAGTATAATTCATGTAGGTCTAAATGATTTAACAAGCAAGGATAAAGATGGTTGATTTAAGTTAAACAGAAATTCAGAAGTAGTTAAACAGAGGTATAGGGAATTGATAGAAACTTTAAAAAAATAGGCAGAGCAAGTGTTATGTAGTAGTCAGGATTTTACCAAGAATTGGGGTAAGCATGGAGTTTACAAGTAGAATTTTAGGTAGACCTTAGTTTTAGGGGCCACCTATCTATTGCATCAATAAGAAAAATAAATATAACTTAAATACAGTAATTGAAATAAATTTTATATTGATTTTTATTTTCTTATTAATGCAATAGATGGGGCCCCTAAAACTAAGGTCAAGCACAAAAAAAAACAGTAATAAGCACACTAAAACAAACCTAACTTCTGAACTGTTTAAATGAATGAGAGATTGTAGCCATCACATGCCCATGACAAACAAAGTAATAATTGATGCACATCCGACTAATCATCAACAAATGTGCTGATTAGCTACAGAATGTGTTTTTCTTTTGCAACTGAAACGAAGGTCATATTCAAACAACACCAAAAAAATATGCAATAGATGTGTGGAAAATTTGGGAGTACCGAAATGGAAGACCCACCTAATCTTGGATAAGCCATAATAACATTACAAAAAAAATAATAACAATAAAAAATAACTCAGAAGGAGAACATGAACTCTTGCTGAGAAAAATTAAAAAGACACCAACGAAGAAACAAATATGGGATGAAAAGAAAAAAAATCCCATAGCCAAAAATGGCAACACGGTTTTGGGAAGAAGAAGAAAAAGATCGGGATAAGCTGAATAAGGAGAATAAGAGGGTGACGAAAAAAAGGCAAGACGAAAGAAGCCGGAATAAAAATGTTTATTATGGGTGTCAAGAAATAAAAAACATATCATAAAAACTTCAAGGTAAGAAGTTCATAAATTTCCCTTCGGTTATTAAATTTTGGTTAAATAAGCTGACATTTCAGCTGTAATTGTTTAACAAAAGAGTATGGAAGTCCTGTTTATGGACAAATAGTTAGGCTGGTTCATCTTTGGCCTAGGTCTTCCATCTCCAACGTAGCCTAGGTTGTGTTTAAGCTACTCTGGTTGGAGCAGGACCTATTTTTTCCATAAGATGGGGCCCCTAAAACTGAGGTCTGCCAAATTTTAGCCTTAAATGATAAAGTTAGGATGTTCTGTATTGAAGTGGTTCAGTTCATAGATATGTGGGATAATTTTTAGGGTAATTTTTATGAGAGGAGGGAGCTTTACAGTAAGTATGTAGGGTGATCTGCCCCGTGTCTCACCCTAGGTGGTGGCTTGTGCATGTCAGCAACGACTGTCAACTTCTGCAGGGGTGAGTGCGAGGGTGAGAGGGTCATCGTAGGCGAGGTTAAGGGTGTAAGTGCTTAGTTCTCCTTTTAGATGTAGGTGTTATTTTATTTATTTGTCGGGTTCAAAATCCCAGCTGAGCCGTGAACGGCCAAATTCTAAAGGGCCAGTTCTATCTGAAGCCCAAGTTAAGCTAAATTAAAACTTACGGATTTGAGATCCTATTAGGTCCTACCTCAGGGTAACCTCAGGGTTGCTGACTCGATGCGGGCCTACCTTAGAGCTTAGTTACATGAATTTAATGTAAACAAAAAGGGTACTATTTATGGTCTTCTTTCTCAACCTTGCAACAACAACGCAACCTGGACTATTGCACGGTGCAACAATCTTGTATCTAAACAACCAAACTGAATTGCAAGAGAGCTCTCTACAAGACCACACCCTGTACGTACGACATCCCACAAACGAGTAGAAAAGACGCGCAGCACCCCAAAATGATGCCACCAGCGTCCCAAACACTGATGCCACAAGAGCCCAAAAATGCTAGCTCTTATTAAGTGAATTTTTCACTAACCTTACAATTATGAGATGGATATATATACACCTTAACTTAATATATACAAGCAATGCTGCATCAATCAGCTTAGTCATCATATCGCCTTGGGACAACAATGGTTCTTCCTCTTCTAGATTTTCTAACAGTAGGAGAAGAGAGGGAAGCCTGTTGGATGGTTGGTGAGTCTGGAGACTCAGTTCGGCGTCTCCACCTCGATGACTTACCCTGGGCACTAGGTTTGGGTGTGTTCTCGGAGTGCGGTGAAAGCGGGGCTCCTAGGAGATGAGAACCGGAAGTCCCGATTCCAGAGGTCTGGGAAGTGTGTAGCTTTGGAGATTCATGGTGGGTCGGCATGGTAGGGGGACAGGCAGCTACCGGGTCCGGCATGGGGCCCGATCGGGAAGGGGGATTAGTAATCAATGGGGGTTTGAGTGGCGGATCCGGACAGCGAGTCGAGGGAACTGAGCCGAGGGTTGCAGCATACGAGACCCCCGGCCTCACCTTCCGACTCCACACCATCTCGCGCCTCTCGGAGACTGATGAAGTCTGCCACTCACAGGGCCCGGACCTCCTTCTCAAACTTAAAAAAAATACATTCACGAGACGAAGAAGGATGTGTGCCAGCGCAGTTTGAGCATTTAGGCGAGTTGGGACATCGTTCTGGGTGGGCGAACTGACCGAACTGACGTGCCCAAACTTATTGCACTTAAAGCAATGGGTCGGGTCTGCAATGTATGGGCGGACCGAGAACTCGCATGACACGCGGTCTCCCATACCTAGGCTGACCATATTTCCTTGAGACAAAAACGGGACATTGGGATGGCAAAAAAAGGACGGGGTTATGAAATATTCTGTATTCATGAAAAAGTAAGTACATAAACATATTGAGCTTACAATTATTCTTCAGTGACAGAACCCATACAAAAATTTAGGTAGACGTAGTACTGTCCCGTTCAAACGGTACGTATGGTCAGCCTACCCATACCCCACACAACACGACCAGGAGGGACTAGGGTGTTGAACGCGAGGAGGAGGAGCGGGGTAGGGGAGGAGGTACCTCCTTCACGAGACGTGAGTCAATGAACCTTAATGACACCCTGGGGTGTGAGGTTTACTAATAACTCATTATCGGGTACCATCAATAAACGAGTAGCAAACATAGTGCCCTAACTCTGGTTCAGGCGAGGTGAGGGGAAACGGTCACCGAGCATCCAAGGACTTCTGTGAGGGAGAGTAGGGCATTCGTTTCTGCCGGTGTTCGCGATTTTATAAGGAGAGAACCGTCCTTCTGTGGTCGGACATCATAACGGCTAGAGTTGCTGCGCATGCGGATCGCCTGAAATGTCCTTTCCGAGTTGGATGGTAGGGACCCAGAAGTATGGTGGATAACTAAAAATTCATGAATACTGGGTAAGGATAGGGAAGATGTTGGTTCGAGGTGGACTGGGACATTAGGTCATATCATACTTTTCCGAGTCCGAATTTTACTCTGGATAATATGTATTTTTATGTAAAATTTAATTCTAAGAGGGGTTTCTTTTCTGCAACTTTTCCCAAAAATCGCGTTATTATGTTCAAAATTGTGGTTTTCTATTCTATGTTGAAATGCCGAATATTCAATTACCAACACAACCTCATATTTTTAACCCTTTGTCTTAATTTGTTGCCATTTAGACACATTAACTTTGCTTAACTCTTACACAGGTTTAATACATACATACATAAAAAAAAAATCTACTCCATTTGAACCTTTGTAACCATTTGGACGCAGAAGGCGAAGTTCAACATTCTCTCAATAGATGGCTCTGAGCAATTAATTGTCCTTTGGAGGTGAAGATTCCTAACTGGACCTTCAGTGGCTGTACTACCAGAGAATGAAGACTTCCGAAGCTTCAGGAATCCAGATGTCTTCTGTAGCTTCGAAGACAGCAGGAGACAGATCAAAGCAGCAAAGAGGAAGGAGGCTGAAGAAGCTTCTGCTGTGAAGAGAAAGAAGAAAGAGGAGGCTACTAATGAGGAGCTTCTCATGAAAGACTTTGAGGACGAAGAGCCAAACTTGGAAGAAGCTGCAAAAGAAGCCTCTGGCAATGCTGAGGCTACTGAAGCTCCTGTGGACATTCCTGCTGAAGTACCTGCCAAAACTCCAACTTCTGCTACATGAAACTACATGAAGATCCAAGGGACAGCTTCAGCAGCTTTGAGGTACAGGGTGGCAAATGTTCCGACAGCTGTAGTTGCCACTGGCTTCCTGAACGACCTCATCACAGCCAGTCATCTTTCCAAAGATAAGGCTTACTTGGCCATAGATGGCATGAAGGTCTGGAGGGCGAAGGAGGAAGTAATGGCCTCATCAGTTGAAACTCTCATGCAGAGGTCAGAGGAGGAGAAGATCTCTGGGATATTCTTTGGTGGCAAGCAGGATAGGAACACAAAGGTGTTGAAATATGATGAAGTGACAGGGAGATTTCATCCTGGCAAAGTGATCGAGGAGCATTACACCATCACGTGGAGCCTCAGGAAAGTACCTCTTCCATTTCTCTCTCGAGAAACCTGAGGAAGGAGAAAAGCCTACTCATAAGATCGCTCAGGACCTGCATGAGTGGCTTCTGGATCACGGAGCTGACGAGAGCCTTGTAATGATTGGAGGAGACTCTACCAACACCAACACGGGGTGGTCTGGAGGCGCCATAGCCTTATTGGAGAAGATGCTGGGTCGCAAGTGCCACTGGATGATCTGTCAGCTCCATGTGAATGAACTCCCCGGTAACTCCCCGGTCAGGCTTCAGTGGGCCTATTGGAAAATTTCTTGAGAAAGTGAATGAACTTGAGGTCAACTTCAACTTCAAACCAGTGGAAGGAACTGAAGATATCATAGAGCTGCCAGTAGAGATAGTCAAATCTGTCTCCACAGACCAGCACAACTGCTATCCTTCTGATCTGAGGTGACGTGTATGTATATATATATATGTATATAGTCTAAAAGTCACTAAAGGGTAAATATCACTAAATCTAAGCTGAATGGCAAGAGCAAGGCATAAACGACCAACGCGGCTGTTCGTATTGCTTTGGGCTGGCCTAGACATGTTTTTTCCTATCTGACCTAATCTTTGGTGCTGAGTGTAATTAGGTGATGTTTCTAAGGTGACAAATAGGTTAGAAAGTTGTTCGTACTTAAGTATAATTAGGGGTAATGTCTATAGCTTCTAAA